>JARQOD010007293.1:0-39661 GCA_033576555.1 Oophaga sylvatica | reverse complement strand
TTGGGGGGTTTCTATTATTTTTGGGGTTTTTGCCCGGGGGCAGATAGTTTTCCCTTTTTTTTTCTTTGGGTGTAGTTTTTTCCGGCTGTGACAAAGGGCGTCAAGGACCAACGAAAGGAACGCTCCACGGTTTCCCTTATTTTGTGGGGTTGGGTTCAGGGAACTGTTTTTCTCTTTAGTTTCCCAAGGGGGCTCGGGTGAAAGGGCCTTTTTTTGCCTGCACTCCTAAAAGTTCCCCAAATCAAAACGAAATCCCCGGCCCCAAAAATTTTTAAAAAGTTTTATGGTACCACAAAAGGGGAAAAAAAATTTTGGGTTGAAAAAAAAAAAGGTTGTCAATTTTGTCAGAGAAAATTTTTCTGTTTTTTTCCCTTTTTTTTCCCCTCTGTATCTCGGGGGTGCTGGGGGGGATCTTTTCTCTCAATGGAGTTTGCACATTTTGTCTGGCCATGGGGATTCCTTCCCCCTTTGAGGTTCAGAGTATTGCGGCTTACCCTTGTGGGTTCCCTTTGGGGAACCTGGGGTTTTCCCTTTAAAGATTTGTTTTTAGGGGATCGAGCTAAGTTTCAGAATTTCAAAAATAATTGTAAATTGTTTTTTTGCCTTAAAATCTAAGTCCTCAGGGAACGCAGCGCAGCAGGTTCAAATTATCATCTCTCTCCTTCCCGGCGATCCTCAGGATTGGGCTTTTTCCCTGACACCTGGGGATCCTGTTTTGAGTGATGTTGATGCATTTTTTCAGGCTTTGGGGTTATTGTACGATGAGCCTAATGTCACTGATCAAGCTGAAAAAGCCTTGTTGGCATTAAATCAGGGGCTTTATGACGCTGAGTTATACTGTCAGAGATTCCGTAGGTGGGCAGTCCTGACCAAATGGAATGACGACGCTTTGGCAGCCCTTTTCCGGAAGGGTCTGTCAGATAATGTAAAGGATGTTATGGTGGGATTCCCTGTCCCCTCTGGTCTCAATGATTCTATGTCATTAGCGATTCAAATTGACAGACGTTTGCGTGAGCGGAGAAGTGTGCGTGGTATGGTGTTGCCTTGTGAACCAGCTTCTGAACCCATGCAGTGTGATAGAGTGGTATCTGGGGCACAGCGTCATGAGTTTCGAAAGCGCAATGGGTTATGTTTCTACTGTGGTGATGCCTCTCATGCTATTTCAGTCTGCCCTAAGCGGGGAAGACGTTTTGCACGCTCAGTTGTCTTGGGTAGTGTTCAGACTAAGTTTTTATTAAGTGTCACTCTGATATGCTCTCTGTCCTCATTTTCTGCTCAGGCTTTCGTTGATTCTGGAGCAGCTATTAACTTGATGGATTATGATTTTGCTAAACGTTGTGGGTTTCCCTTGATACCCCTACAGAAGTCTATTCCCCTACTGGGGATCGATTCTACCCCTTTGGCTGAGAATAAACCCCAGTTTTCTACTCAGGTGATAATGAGGGTTGAACCTGATCACCAGGAGTGCTGCAAATTTTTGGTTCTGTATAATCTGCATGACATTATCGTGCTGGGTTTCCCTTGGTTACAGTCTCATAATCCTGTTTTGGATTGGAAATCTGTGTCTGTAACCAGTTGGGGCTGCCAATGTGTTAATACCCACACTCCTGTTTTTTCTGCCTCCCCCCAGGCTCAGGATGTTCCTGACTTTTTGATTGATTTTTCTGATGTGTTTAGCGAAAGTAAATCTGCATCCTTGCCTCCCCATAGGAGCTATGACTGCGCTATTGAATTAGTGCCGGGTAGTAAATTCCCTAAAGGTCGCCTTTTTAACTTGTCTGTACCTGAACATGACGCTATGCGGTCTTATATCAAGGAATCATTGGAGAAGGGTCATATCAGACCATCCTCTTCACCCTTAGGTGCCGGTTTTTTCTTTGTGGCCAAAAAGGATGGTTCATTAAGGCCGTGTATTGATTATCGTCTCTTGAACAATATTACTGTGAAATATCAATACCCGTTACCCTTGATTTCTGACCTGTTTTCTAGGGTGAAAAACGCTACTTGGTTTACCAAGCTTGACCTCAGGGGGGCGTATAACCTTATTCGCATTAAGCACGGGGATGAATGGAAGACGGCATTCAATACCCCTGAAGGGCATTTTGAGTACCTAGTGATGCCCTTTGGGCTCACTAATGCTCCTTCCGTCTTCCAGTCCTTCATGAATGACATTTTCAGGGATTTTGTGGACAAATTTCTGATTGTTTATTTGGATGATATCTTGATTTTTTCTAATGACTGGGACTCTCATGTGAAACATGTTCGAACTGTATTCCAGATTTTGAGAGAGAATGCTCTGTATGTGAAGGGATCAAAGTGTCTTTTTGGCGTACAGAGGATCTCATTTCTGGGATTCATTTTGTCCCCATCTGTTATTGAAATGGACCCGGTCAAGGTTCAGGCCATCTGTGATTGGGTCCAACCTACTTCATTAAAGGCTCTTGTAAGGTTCTGTGTACATGTTCCTGAAACTCAGTTTGTTCGTCAGCCATTTTACTTTCTGTCTTGCTGCAGCTATCTTGCCCTCAGTCAGAATGGAGTTTCCAGCTTGCATGTTCCCGCCCTGATTCTCTCCTTTGCTTCTTAAGCAGCCACAGCTGAGAAATCAGTGCTTCAGAATCTAGCCTGCAGTGAACCTGTGACCTGACTCCTAAAGCCTTGGACCCTGTACTCCAGCTATTCCTACTGAGGAACTCTGAAGCACTTGTGGACTCTGAACCCTGCTCTTTGAAAGACCCACGTTTGCATGGACTTACGGTAACAGAGAAGAAGATCCTGAACCTGTTGTGGAGAGTGATTGCTGAGCTTAGATTACTCTGGCCTGCTGTGTCTCCTGCTTCTGTGTCTGCAAACTGTGTGACTATTTTTGCCAACTTGTATGAAGGAATACAAGACTTTCTATATCAAACCTGTGTCTCATGTATTTTCATCGCACCCAAGCACAAGACGCTATATGAACTGTACTACATACATTACAAGATTCTGAAGCCAAATGTTAGTGTCTGCTGGGTCTGGAAAGGCTGTGTCTGCTGTAACTGTGGATATCGGATGTCCGGTTGTACTTTCTGTGATGACAGTGGTTGTGACTTCTCACAACCATTCCAGGTGAGCAATTCCCTTAAGTGTTTTTTTTTCTGCAGTGTTACCACAGGTAAACACTATTGTTTTTTTTTTTTTCTTTTCTCTTTTTTGTCTGCTGTAACTGTGGATATCAGATGTCCAGGTGAACTTTCTGTGATGATAGTGGTTGTGACTTCTCACAACCATTCCAGGTGAGCAGTTCCCTTAATTTTTTTTCTCTCTGCAGTGTTACCACAGGTAAACACTATTGTTTTTTTTTTTTCTCCTCTCCTCTTCTTCCAGTACTCCTGTCTTAAAAGATCTGGAAAATGGAGGCCCGCATAAAGGAACTTTGCGGAGTGACTGATAATATCCTTACAGATTTGCAGAATATAAAGACCCGTTTTTCAAGCCTACAGGACCTCACTAATCACAATTTGCAAGTGTTTGGACAGACTGCCCAGGATTTGCGAGCCAGGATTGAGGTTCTAGAGGAGCGAGTCCAGACTCCTGCCGTAGCCCCGAGTTCTGGGATTCCCAAGTTGCCCCCTTTTCGTTTTGGCGGTGAACGTGAGAAATTCAGGGGATTTATTAATCAATGCAATCTTTTTTTTTCTGCACATGCTTCACAATTTCCCACTGAACGATCTAAGGTGCTTACTATAATTATGTTGCTTACCAACAAGGCTTTGATGTGGGCAAACCCTCTGATTGAGACTGAGGATGATTGTTTGAATCACCTTGATGCTTTTATTTCAGCCATGGGGCAGGTGTTTGATGACCCCAATCGAGGTGCAACAGCTGAAGCAGCCATGTTAGCTTTGCGCCAAGGTAAGCACTCGGTAGCTGAATATGCCTTGGATTTCAGGAGATGGGCCCTTGATACCACCTGGGACAGTTCCGCCAAAAAATCTATTTTTCGAAAGGGGTTATCTCCACTGATTAAGGATGAACTTGCTCGTGCCGACCCTCCCACTGCGTTAGGTGACTTTATTAACTACTGCATCCGTATTGATACTCGTCTGACTGAACGCAGGCAAGAGAGATGGTTCGAAAGCAATCGCACTAACCTTTTCCTACCTTCCTCTCCAGCTAAGGAACCTTTGAGTAGGATTACACGGGAACCTGAACCTGAACCTATGCAGGTAGACTCTTTACAACGACGGGTTAGTGATGCACGCAAGGAACATCGTTTTAAGGAGAATCTATGTTTCTATTGTGGTAAGTCAGGGCACTTCATTATAAACTGCCCCAGCCGTTCTCGTAAGACTACTGCAGCACTCATTCATTGTGAGTGTTGCGAGAGGGGATCTGTCAGGTCCGAGCCTCAGGCTCCAGAGAGATCTGCAGCAACAGATCTTGATTTCTCGGACTTAAACTCCGTTACCTCTGAGGACGTTGACTGTGTAAACGCTGCCATTTTTCAAGTTTCCTCAGCGGTGTCCCAGCTGAGTTGTAAGAAAAACAATTCTCATTGCTTTCTTTCCATCAAACTCTGGGTTGACTCAGCTTGGGTGTCTAGCTCTGCTATGATCGACTCAGGGCAAGTGGAAATTTTATGGATGTCTCCTTTGCTCTGAAACAGGGGATACGTTCAGTGAAGAAGGCTACTCCAGTACAGATGGAAACTGTGGATGGCTCCCTGCTGACCTCTGGACCAGTGGATCAGGAAACAGAGCCTTTGAGGGTTCTTATGGGTAAAGATCATCAAGAGAAACTGTCCTTTATGCTTATCTCTTCTCCCCACTTTCCCATTATTCTAGGGCTACCATGGCTGCAGGCTCAGAATCCTACCATTAACTGGGAGACCAAGGAATTACACTTTCCAGAGAAACAGATGAGTCCAAAAGTTTCAGCTTGCTCTGTTCCTAAAGGAACCATGTCAGTCCCTGAACTACCAGCTGTATACCAGGACTATGTGGATTTATGTGACAAGAAGAACGCTGACCAGCTTCCTCCTCACCGTCCATATGATTGTCCAATTGAATTATTGCCTGGAGCAGAGATACCTTTTGGTAAGATCTACCCCCTGGCGGGGCCCGAGCTAAAGGCTTTAAAGGATTACATAGACGAAAATCTAGCCAAGGGCTTCATACGCCCCTCTTCATCTCCTGCAGGTGCACCCATCTTCTTTGTAAAGAAGAAAGATGGATCTCTGAGACTGTCACGCTATCTAATGATATGTATACAATGTCAGTAAACTATTAATACAGGAACAACACTCTATACAACAACTAGTATAGCAACATCAGCATGTAAGTATAGAATAGATTTACCTGACACGATATCTGCTGAACTCAGGGTTAATCTTGAGGACTTGATGAGCTGAAACAGGAAAGAGGTGGACCGGGATCTAACCTGACCCTAAACTGGGGTCCTAACTAATCCCTCACCTTGGAGGTACTGATAATGGTTCAGAGGTCCAAGTCACCAACCTAACCCTGTCTCCTATCAGACCCTGAACCCTGTAATCAGTCCTAAAAAGGATCCTGACTACCACCAAAGGGTTATGGGCTGATCTCAGCTAAATACACAGATTAGACATATAAGACAGACAGGATAACACTCGCTTGCATACACACTCAAACACCAAAGGAACATAAATGGTCTGGGAAATAAACTCTAACCAAGTTGAGCTTAGAACAACTAAGGAGCTCACAACTAAAGTCTATACAGATTCATTCCTATCTGTGGTCTGCATGAAGGTTTCACTGGCAACTCCCCAAGCAGACAACCAGGAATTTAAAGGAAACCAATCAACAAATAATCAATTGCAGCTGGGAGAAACTGCACCCAGTCCCAGCACCGAGCACAGACAGAATTAACTCCCTAGCTGCCAAACACAAAGAAACAGCAGCTCAGCTGTGAGAAGTCAAAATGTGCAACCGCGACGATCTTCGTGGCAATGCACACATGACAGTACCCCCCCTTCTACGAGGGGCCTCCGGACCCTCAGGGCCAGGCCTGCCCGGGTGAGTTCTGTGGAAGGTCCGAACCAAACGATCTGCGTTAACATCAGATGCAGGGACCCACGTCCTCTCCTCTGGACCATACCCCTTCCAATGCACCAAGTACTGAAGGGACCGGCGATTCAGACGTGAGTCAATGATCTTTGATACTTGAAATTCCAAGTTACCATTGACCAACACAGGAGGAGGAGGTAGAGGTGACGGTATGACTGGTGCCACATACCTTTTAAGTAATGACTTGTGGAACACATTATGAATTTTAAACGTAGGAGGGAGGTCCAGACGAAATGCCACAGGATTAATTATGGAACTGATCCTGTACGGCCCGATGAATCTGGGACCCAGTTTCCAGGAGGGCACTTTAAGTTTTATATTCCTGGTAGACAACCATACCAGATCGTTCACATTCAGATCTGGACCAGAAACTCTCCTCCTATCAGCCATACGTTTGTAACGGTTCCCCATCGCACTCAGATTATTCAATACACCTCTCCACACAGAAGCAAGTGACGACGAGAAACGCTCCTCCTCAGGAACCCCAGAAGGGCCCCCCCCATTGAAAGTACAAAACTGGGGATGAAAACCATATGCCCCAAAAAACGGGGACTTACCAGTGGACTCGCTCCGCCTGTTGTTAAGAGCGAACTCTGCCAGAGGCAAGAAAGAAGACCAGTCCTCTTGGTTCTCTGAGACAAAACACCGGAGATATGTCTCTAAGCTCTGATTCAGACGCTCTGTCTGACCATTGGTCTGCGGATGAAAAGCCGAGGAAAATGACAATTGCATCCCCCGACGTAAACAAAATGCCCTCCAAAATTTGGACACAAACTGAGACCCCCTATCTGACACCACATCAGAAGGCAACCCATGAAGTCTAACGATCTCCCTAATGAACACCTGCGCCAGAGTTTTAGCATTAGGGAGTGCAGGAAGAGCAACGAAATGTGCCATCTTACTGAACCTGTCAACAACCACCAGTATGACAGTATTCCCTGACGACGGAGGAAGGTCCGTAATGAAGTCCATAGATAAATGAGTCCATGGACGCTCCGGAAGTTTCAAGGGTAAAAGGGTCCCAGACGGACGGGTATGAGGGGTTTTAGAGCGAGCACACACCCCACATGACGCGACAAAAGTTATAACATCTTTATTAGCATTAGGCCACCAAAACCGGCGAGAAAGGAGATCTAAAGTAGCCTTACTCCCTGGATGTCCTGCTAGAGCAGAATTATGATGTGCCTCAATAACCTTTTGTCTCAACAGATTTGGGACAAACAGTCTCCCTGGAGGTCCTGCAGGGGCGTCCCCCTGAGCCTCTAACACCTCCTCCTCAAGCTCAGAAAATACAGCCGACACTACCACCCCCTCCTGAAGGATAGGACTCGGGTCATCCATTTTCCCGGCCCCTGGGAAACTGCGAGACAAGGCATCAGCCTTTACATTCTTAGACCCCGGGCGATAAGTGACGACAAAATTAAACCTGGTAAAAAACAACGACCATCGAGCTTGTCTGGAATTCAGACGCTTAGCGGATTCCAAATACAACAGGTTCTTGTGATCAGTAATAACGGTAACCGGGTGGACTGCCCCCTCCAAAAAGTGACGCCATTCTTCAAAAGCTAACTTAATGGCCAAAAGTTCCCTATTGCCGATATCATAATTCCTTTCGGCGGACGACAATTTCTTAGAAAAGAAAGCGCACGGATGCCATTTACCAGGGGACGGACCCTGGGACAATATAGCACCCACCCCTACGTCAGACGCATCCACCTCCACAATGAACGGCTGAGATGCATCTGGTTGGATGAGAACGGGTGCCGAAGCAAAACATTTCTTCAAAGAGGAAAAGGCTTGGCAAGCTTTGTCCGACCATTTAGAAAAATCCGTCCCTTTTCTCGTCATGTCAGTGAGAGGTTTGACGACAGATGAGAAATTACAAATAAATTTCCGGTAGTAGTTAGCAAACCCAAAAAACGCTGCAGAGCCTTAAGATCCCCTGGCTGATCCCATTCAAGCACTGCTCTCACCTTTTCAGGGTCCATACGGAAACCGGAGGCTGACACCAAAAAAACCCAAAAACTGAAGTTCCTGTACGGCAAATACACACTTCTCCAGTTTGGCGTATAATTTATTGTCTCGCAAGATCTGCAACACCTGTCTCACATGCTCCTGATGAGACACAAGATCTGGCGAGTAAATTAAAATGTTGTCCAAATATACAACCACAAACAGCCCCACAAGGTGACGAAAAATGTCATTAACAAAATGTTGGAATACTGCTGGTGCAGTAGTCAGACCAAAAGGCATGACTAGGTTCTCATAATGTCCCTCCGGCGTGTTAAACGCCGTTTTCCACTCATCCCCCTCTTTTATCCTAATCAGATTATACGCCCCCCTGAGATCCAATTTAGAAAACCATTTGGCGCCAACAATTTGGTTGAAGAGATCAGGAATAAGAGGGAGTGGATACGGATCTCGAACAGTAATCCGATTAAGTTCGCGGAAATCCAAGCAAGGGCGTAGGCCTCCATCTTTCTTCTTCACAAAGAAGAACCCCGCGGCTACTGGGGAAGATGAAGGTCTAATATGCCCTTTGGCCAGACTTTCAGAAATATAATCTTTCATAGCCTGCCTCTCAGGACCAGAAAGATTATACAACCTAGCTTTAGGCAACTTAGCATCAGGAAGGAGATTAATAGAGCAGTCATACACGCGATGAGGAGGCAACTCCTGACACCCCTCCTCAGAGAAAACATCCCCAAAATCCTCCAAAAAAGGAGGCAATGTACTAGGCACGACCGCACTGATGACTGTGTTCATGCAGTTGCTTTTGCAAAACTCACCCCATTGGCTTATTTCTCTGGACTGCCAATTAATCACAGGGTTATGTTTAACCAACCAAGGAAGTCCCAACACAATGGGAGTAGGTAGACCCTCCAACACATAACAAGATAATTGTTCCCTATGTATTGCCCCTACCCGAAGGTCAATGTTATGAACCTCATGAACAAAGCTACCTTGGCCGAGAGGCCTGGCGTCAATGGAGAATATAGGGATCGGTTTGACCAATACACTCAGATGCATACCTTGAGCCTGAGCAAACTGAGCGTCAACCAGATTAGCCCCGGAACCACTATCAAGAAGAACAGACAATCTCTCCACTCTCGTACCAACTACCACCTCCACTGGTACAAGGAACTGAGAAGAACTGGCGGATGAAATACATACTCCCAGGTTGTCGTCCACCACACAACCTGGGATTAACAGTTTTCCGGCGACTTTTGGCTCAACAAGGCACGGGATGGACATTCTCCAACAAAATGTCCCTCTTTCCCGCAGAAAAAACATCTTCTAGTCCTGCGGCGTACCGCCAATCCCCTCCTACGAAATGATGTCCCTCCCAACTGCATAGGCTCATCCGAACAGACAAGGGGAACCTTAACATAAGGGACTTTAGTGGTAGGTGGAGAAACAACAGGGAGTGGGTTACCTCACCCCTCTCCCGAAGCCGTCTATCAGTACGGATAGCTAAGGCCATAGCAGCCTCCAGAGAAGGAGGAGACTCATACTGAGCCAAAACGTCTTTTAATTTATCAGAAAGCCCATGACAAAACTGGCTCCTAAGAGCTGGGTCATTCCACTGAGTATCTGTGGCCCATCTACGAAACTCAGAAGCAAATTCCTCTGCCGGACGATCTCCCTGCTGTATCTTACGTAATTTTGTCTCAGCAAGAGAGACCCGATCTGGGTCATCATATACCAATCCCAGGGCAGTAAAAAATTGATCTACAGACAGTAGAGCCTGGGATCCCGGAGGAAGGGAAAATGCCCAGGATTGAGGGTCCCCTTGCAGAAGTGAGATAACAATTCCCACTCTCTGCTCCTCACTCCCTGATGATCGAGGCCGAAGCCGAAAATACAATTTACATGCCTCCCGGAAGGTGAAAAATTTGTCTCGCCCACCAGTGAACCTGTCCGGGAGAGCAACCTTAGGTTCAACTCTGGTTTGCTCCAGGGGAGACAAAACTTTGGACTTAATGTCCGTCAGCTCCATGGATAATCCCTGCAACTGCAGAGCCAGCTGGGATACTGGATCCATGGTAACTGGAGATAATTTTTATGGCCAGTGAAAATGTCACGCTGTCTAATGATATGTATACAATGTCAGTAAACTATTAATACAGGAACAACACTCTATACAACAACTAGTATAGCAACATCAGCATGTAAGTATAGAATAGATTTACCTGACACGATATCTGCTGAACTGAGGGTTAATCTTGAGGACTTGATGAGCTGAAACAGGAAAGAGGTGGACCGGGATCTAACCTGACCCTAAACTGGGGTCCTAACTAATCCCTCACCTTGGAGGTACTGATAATGGTTCAGAGGTCCAAGTCACCAACCTAACCCTGTCTCCTATCAGACCCTGAACCCTGTAATCAGTCCTAAAAAGGATCCTGACTACCACCAAAGGGATATGGGCTGATCTCAGCTAAATACACAGATTAGACATATAAGACAGACAGGATAACACTCGCTTGCATACACACTCAAACACCAAAGGAACATAAATGGTCTGGGAAATAAACTCTAACCAAGTTGAGCTTAGAACAACTAAGGAGCTCACAACTAAAGTCTATACAGATTCATTCCTATCTGTGGTCTGCATGAAGGTTTCACTGGCAACTCCCCAAGCAGACAACCAGGAATTTAAAGGAAACCAATCAACAAATAATCAATTGCAGCTGGGAGAAACTGCACCCAGTCCCAGCACCGAGCACAGACAGAATTAACTCCCTAGCTGCCAAACACAGAGAAACAGCAGCTCAGCTGTGAGAAGTCAAAATGTGCAACCGCGACGATCTTCGTGGCAATGCACACATGACAGAGACCATGCGTAGACTATAGGGAACTCAATAAGGTTACTATTAGAAACCGTTATCCATTGCCTTTAATCCCTGAGTTATTGGAAAGAGTGCGACATGCCAAAATTTTCTCTAAACTAGATCTTCGTGGGGCCTATAACTTAGTCCGTATTAGACCTGGGGATGAATGGAAGACTGCATTCAGGTCACGCTATGGACACTTTGAATATCTAGTTATGCCTTTTGGTCTGAGTACCGCCCCAGCCACTTTCCAACACTTGGTGAATGACATCTTCAGGGATCTCCTAGATACATTCGTGGTAATTTATTTGGATGATATTCTAATTTTTTCTAACTCCACAGAGGAACATCATGGACATGTGAGAATGGTCTTGGAACGTCTAAGACAAAATCATCTTTACATCAAACTTGAAAAGTGTGAATTCCATAGGACCGAAATTCAATTTCTGGGGTATGTACTATCTACACAAGGAATTAGTATGGATGGAAGCAAAACCCAAGCCATCAAGGATTGGCCAAGTCCTAGAAATGTGAAGGAGGTACAGCGCTTCATCGGGTTTGCCAACTTCTATAGACGTTTCATTAGAAATTTCTCTGAGGTAGTGTCACCTATCACCCAACTTACCCGGAAAGAGTCTAGGTTCTCCTGGACTCCCCAAGCCCAGGAAGCATTTTCCCGTCTAAAAGATAAATTTACCACTGCACCTATACTAGTACATCCCAACCCCGAGCTTGCCTTCATAATAGAGGTGGATGCTTCATACTGTGCCGTTGGAGCTATACTCTCTCAGAGAACAGGTGAGAAGAATGTCTTGCATCCCTGTGCCTTCTTTTCCCAGCAGTTGTCTTCGGCTGAGAGGAACTACGATGTGGGCAATAGAGAGTTGTTGGCCATTATTGCCGCCTTCAAAGAATGGAGACACCTTCTTCAGGGAGCTGCACAGCAAATAGTCGTCCTGACAGACCATCGTAACCTTGAGTTTATCAGGTCGGCTAAGTGCCTGACTCCTCGCCAGGCTCGCTGGAACCTTTTCTTAAACCAATTTAATTTTATCATTTCTTATAGACCAGGATCGCGCAATGGAAAGGCTGATGCACTCTCTAGGATTTACTCAGCAGAGACACGTCCAATTACTCCTCCTAAGACTATTCTTCCTGACTCTAGATTCCTAGGAGTAATTCATAATCAAGACCTACTTAAGGACATCAAGGAAGCATACCATGCGGATTCCTTTTTGGCACAACCCCCAAGGGACGTAAGTCTTGTCTTTAAGAATGGTGTGTGGATTCAGGGACAACGCCTGTATATTCCTGAAACAGTCAGATTGAGAGTATTGCAACTCATTCACGATTCCAAGATAGCTGGGCATAGAGGAATTCTAAAGACACAGGAATTTCTTTCTCGTTTCTTTTGGTGGCCCACTTGCAGGAAGGATGTTTTAAACTATGTCACTTCATGTGAAGTCTGTGCAAGATGCAAAACACCTCGCTCCTCACCAACTGGTCTGTTACAGCCTCTTCCCACCCCGTCCCGCCCGTGGGGATCCATTTCTATGGACTTCATTGTGGAGTTACCAACCTCTCAAGGGAAGAACACCATTCTAGTGGTGGTTGACCGTCTAACAAAGGCAGCTCATTTTATCCCTTGTGTCGGCTTACCCACTGCAAAACAGACATCAGATTTGATGATTAAAGATGTGTTTCGCTTACATGGAGTACCGGATGAGGTTATTTCGGATCGAGGGGTGCAATTCACTTCTAGGTTTTGGCAAAATTTCTGTGCAGCATTGGACATTAAAGTAAACCTTTCTTCTGCTTTTCATCCCCAGACTAATGGACAGACCGAACGAACCAATCAAACCCTGGAGCAGTATCTCCGCTGCTTTATCTGCCACCTACAGGATGATTGGGTGGATCTACTTCCATTAGCTGAGTTTTCGTATAACAACTCTCAGAGTGCCTCCACTAAGCAGTCTCCTTTTTACTCTAATCTAGGTTATCATCCTAACATTCTACCACGATTTCCCATAGAAACGCCTTTACCAGCAGTGGCTGAAAGAATCACGTCTTTACAGAAGAATATGGATCTTCTAAAGGAGAATCTGGAATCGGCTCAGGAAATGTCATGTGTGCATTGCCACGAAGATCGTTGCGGTTGCACATTTTGACTTCTCACAGCTGAGCTGCTGTTTCTTTGTGTTTGGCAGCTAGGGAGTTAATTCTGTCTGTGCTCGGTGCTGGGACTGGGTGCAGTTTCTCCCGGCTGCAATTGATTATTTGTTGATTGGTTTCCTTTAAATTCCTGGTTGTCTGCTTGGGGAGTTGCCAGTGAAACCTTCATGCAGACCACAGATAGGAATGAATCTGTATAGACTTTAGTTGTGAGCTCCTTAGTTGTTCTAAGCTCAACTTGGTTAGAGTTTATTTCCCAGACCATTTATGTTCCTTTGGTGTTTGAGTGTGTATGCAAGCGAGTGTTATCCTGTCTGTCTTATATGTCTATTCTGTGTATTTAGCTAAGATCAGCCCATATCCCTTTGGTGGTAGTCAGGATCCTTCTTAGGACTGATTACAGAGTTCAGGGTCTGATAGGAGACAGGGTTAGGTTGGTGACTTGGACCTCTGAACCATTATCAGTACCTCCAAGTTGAGGGATTAGTTAGGACCCCAGTTTAGGGTCAGGTTAGATCCCGGTCCACCTCTTTCCTGTTTCAGCTCATCAAGTCCTCAAGATTAACCCTGGATTCAGCAGATATCGTGTCAGGTAAATCTATTCTATACTTACATGCTGATGTTGCTATACTAGTTGTTGTATAGAGTGTTGTTCCTGTATTAATAGTTACTGACATTGTATACATATCATTAGACAGCGTGACATTTTCACTGGCCATAAAGATTATCTCCAGTTACCATGGATCCAGTAGCCCAGCTGGCTCTGCAGTTGCAGGGATTATCCATGGAGCTGACGGACATTAAGTCCAAAGTTTTGTCTCCCCTGGAGCAAACCAGAGTTGAACCTAAGGTTGCTCTCCCGGACAGGTTCACTGGTGGGCGAGACAAATTTTTCACCTTCCGGGAGGCATGTAAATTGTATTTTCGGCTTCGGCCTCGATCATCAGGGAGTGAGGAGCAGAGAGTGGGAATTGTTATCTCACTTCTGCAAGGGGACCCGCAATCCTGGGCAGTTTCCCTTCCTCCGGGATCCCCGGCTCTACTGTCTGTAGATCAATTTTTTACTGCCCTGGGATTGGTACATGATGACCCAGATCGGGTCTCTCTTGCTGAGACAAAATTACGTAAGATACAGCAGGGAGATCGTCCGGCAGAGGAATTTGCTTTTGAGTTTCGTAGATGGGCCACAGATACTCAGAGGAATGACCCAGCTCTTAGGAGCCAGTTTTGTCATGGGCTTTCTGATAAATTAAAAGACGTTTTGGCTCAGTATGAGTCTCCTCCTTCTCTGGAGGCTGCTATGGCCTTAGCTATCCGTACTGATAGACGGCTTCGGGAGAGGGGTGAGGTAACCCCACTCCCTGTTGTTTCTCCACCTACCACTAAAGTCCCTTATGTTGAGGTTCCCCTTGTCTGTTCGGATGAGCCTATGCAGTTGGGAGGGACATCATTTCGTAGGAGGGGATTGGCGGTACGCCGCAGGACTAGAAGATGTTTTTTCTGCGGGAAAGAGGGACATTTTGTTGGAGAATGTCCATCCCGTGCCTTGTTGAGCCAAAAGTCGCCGGAAAACTGTTAATCCCAGGTTGTGTGGTGGACGACAACCTGGGAGTATGTATTTCATCCGCCAGTTCTTCTCAGCTCCTTGTACCAGTGGAGGTGGTAGTTGGTACGAGAGTGGAGAGATTGTCTGTTCTTCTTGATAGTGGTTCTGGGGCTAATCTGGTTGACGCTCAGTTTGCTCAGGCTCAAGGTATGCATCTGAGTGTATTGGTCAAACCGATCCCTATATTCTCCATTGACGCCAGGCCTCTCGGCCAAGGTAGCTTTGTTCATGAGGTTCATAACATTGACCTTCGGGTAGGGGCAATACATAGGGAACAATTATCTTGTTATGTGTTGGAGGGTCTACCTACTCCCATTGTGTTGGGACTTCCTTGGTTGGTTAAACATAACCCTGTGATTAATTGGCAGTCCAGAGAAATAAGCCAATGGGGTGAGTTTTGCAAAAGCAACTGCATGAACACAGTCATCAGTGCGGTCGTGCCTAGTACATTGCCTCCTTTTTTGGAGGATTTTGGGGATGTTTTCTCTGAGGAGGGGTGTCAAGAGTTGCCTCCTCATCGCGTGTATGACTGCTCTATTAATCTCCTTCCTGATGCTAAGTTGCCTAAAGCTAGGTTGTATAATCTTTCTGGTCCTGAGAGGCAGGCTATGAAAGATTATATTTCTGAAAGTCTGGCCAAAGGGCATATTAGACCTTCATCTTCCCCAGTAGCCGCGGGGTTCTTCTTTGTGAAGAAGAAAGATGGAGGCCTACGCCCTTGCTTGGATTTCCGCGAACTTAATCGGATTACTGTTCGAGATCCGTATCCACTCCCTCTTATTCCTGATCTCTTCAATCAAATTGTTGGCGCCAAATGGTTTTCTAAATTGGATCTCAGGGGGGCGTATAATCTGATTAGGATAAAAGAGGGGGATGAGTGGAAAACGGCGTTTAACACGCCGGAGGGACATTATGAGAACCTAGTCATGCCTTTTGGTCTGACTACTGCACCAGCAGTATTCCAACATTTTGTTAATGACATTTTTCGTCACCTTGTGGGGCTGTTTGTGGTTGTATATTTGGACGACATTTTAATTTACTCGCCAGATCTTGTGTCTCATCAGGAGCATGTGAGACAGGTGTTGCAGATCTTGCGAGACAATAAATTATACGCCAAACTGGAGAAGTGTGTATTTCCCGTACAGGAACTTCAGTTTTTGGGTTTTTTGGTGTCAGCCTCCGGTTTCCGTATGGACCCTGAAAAGGTGAGAGCAGTGCTTGAATGGGATCAGCCAGGGGATCTTAAGGCTCTGCAGCGTTTTTTGGGTTTTGCTAACTACTACCGGAAATTTATTTGTAATTTCTCATCTGTCGTCAAACCTCTCACTGACATGACAAGAAAAGGGACGGATTTTTCTAAATGGTCGGACAAAGCTTGCCAAGCCTTTTCCTCTTTGAAGAAATGTTTTGCTTCGGCACCCGTTCTCATCCAACCAGATGCATCTCAGCCGTTCATTGTGGAGGTGGATGCGTCTGACGTAGGGGTGGGTGCTATATTGTCCCAGGGTCCGTCCCCTGGTAAATGGCATCCGTGCGCTTTCTTTTCTAAGAAATTGTCGTCCGCCGAAAGGAATTATGATATCGGCAATAGGGAACTTTTGGCCATTAAGTTAGCTTTTGAAGAATGGCGTCACTTTTTGGAGGGGGCAGTCCACCCGGTTACCGTTATTACTGATCACAAGAACCTGTTGTATTTGGAATCCGCTAAGCGTCTGAATTCCAGACAAGCTTGATGGTCGTTGTTTTTTACCAGGTTTAATTTTGTCGTCACTTATCGCCCGGGGTCTAAGAATGTAAAGGCTGATGCCTTGTCTCGCAGTTTCCCAGGGGCCGGGAAAACGGATGACCCGAGTCCTATCCTTCAGGAGGGGGTGGTAGTGTCGGCTGTATTTTCTGAGCTTGAGGAGGAGGTGTTAGAGGCTCAGGGGGACGCCCCTGCAGGACCTCCAGGGAGACTGTTTGTCCCAAATCTGTTGAGACAAAAGGTTATTGAGGCACATCATAATTCTGCTCTAGCAGGACATCCAGGGAGTAAGGCTACTTTAGATCTCCTTTCTCGCCGGTTTTGGTGGCCTAATGCTAATAAAGATGTTATAACTTTTGTCGCGTCATGTGGGGTGTGTGCTCGCTCTAAAACCCCTCATACCCGTCCGTCTGGGACCCTTTTTACCCTTGAAACTTCCGGAGCGTCCATGGACTCATTTATTCTATGGACTTCATTACGGACCTTCCTCCGTCGTCAGGGAATAGTGTCATACTGGTGGTTGTTGACAGGTTCAGTAAGATGGCACATTTCGTTGCTCTTCCTGCACTCCCTAATGCTAAAACTCTGGCGCAGGTGTTCATTAGGGAGATCGTTAGACTTCATGGGTTGCCTTCTGATGTGGTGTCAGATAGGGGGTCTCAGTTTGTGTCCAAATTTTGGAGGGCATTTTGTTTACGTCGGGGGATGCAATTGTCATTTTCCTCGGCTTTTCATCCGCAGACCAATGGTTAGACAGAGCGTCTGAATCAGAGCTTAGAGACATATCTCCGGTGTTTTGTCTCAGAGAACCAAGAGGACTGGTCTTCTTTCTTGCCTCTGGCAGAGTTCGCTCTTAACAACAGGCGGAGCGAGTCCACTGGTAAGTCCCCGTTTTTTGGGGCATATGGTTTTCATCCCCAGTTTTGTACTTTCAATGGGGGGGCCCTTCTGGGGTTCCTGAGGAGGAGCGTTTCTCGTCGTCACTTGCTTCTGTGTGGAGAGGTGTATTGAATAATCTGAGTGCGATGGGGAACCGTTACAAACGTATGGCTGATAGGAGGAGAGTTTCTGGTCCAGATCTGAATGTGAACTATCTGGTATGGTTGTCTACCAGGAATATAAAACTTAAAGTGCCCTCCTGGAAACTGGGTCCCAGATTCATCGGGCCGTACAGGATCAGTTCCATAATTAATCCTGTGGCATTTCGTCTGGACCTCCCTCCTACGTTTAAAATTCATAATGTGTTCCACAAGTCATTACTTAAAAGGTATGTGGCACCAGTCATACCGTCACCTCTACCTCCTCCTCCTGTGTTGGTCAATGGTAACTTGGAATTTCAAGTATCAAAGATCATTGACTCACGTCTGAATCGCCGGTCCCTTCAGTACTTGGTGCATTGGAAGGGGTATGGTCCAGAGGAGAGGACGTGGGTCCCTGCGTCTGATGTTAACGCAGATCGTTTGGTTCGGACCTTCCACAGAACTCACCCGGGCAGGCCTGGCCCTGAGGGTCCGGAGGCCCCTCGTAGAAGGGGGGGGTACTGTCATGTGTGCATTGCCACGAAGATCGTCGCGGTTGCACATTTTGACTTCTCACAGCTGAGCTGCTGTTTCTTTGTGTTTGGCAGCTAGGGAGTTAATTCTGTCTGTGCTCGGTGCTGGGACTGGGTGCAGTTTCTCCGGCTGCAATTGATTATTTGTTGATTGGTTTCCTTTAAATTCCTGGTTGTCTGCTTGGGGAGTTGCCAGTGAAACCTTCATGCAGACCACAGATAGGAATGAATCTGTATAGACTTTAGTTGTGAGCTCCTTAGTTGTTCTAAGCTCAACTTGGTTAGAGTTTATTTCCCAGACCATTTATGTTCCTTTGGTGTTTGAGTGTGTATGCAAGCGAGTGTTATCCTGTCTGTCTTATATGTCTATTCTGTGTATTTAGCTAAGATCAGCCCATATCCCTTTGGTGGTAGTCAGGATCCTTCTTAGGACTGATTACAGGGTTCAGGGTCTGATAGGAGACAGGGTTAGGTTGGTGACTTGGACCTCTGAACCATTATCAGTACCTCCAAGTTGAGGGATTAGTTAGGACCCCAGTTTAGGGTCAGGTTAGATCCCGGTCCACCTCTTTCCTGTTTCAGCTCATCAAGTCCTCAAGATTAACCCTGGGTTCAGCAGATATCGTGTCAGGTAAATCTATTCTATACTTACATGCTGATGTTGCTATACTAGTTGTTGTATAGAGTGTTGTTCCTGTATTAATAGTTTACTGACATTGTATACATATCATTAGACAGCGTGACAGGAAAGGTACAAGAAAGCAGCAGATAAATTTCGTAAACCTGCACCAGCTTTCAAGGTAGGAGACTTGGTCTGGCTGTCAACCAGAAATCTTAAGTTAAGGATTCCATCGTCTAAGTTGGGACATAAGTACATTGGACCCTATAAAATCAGTAAAATTATAAGTGCCGTTGCTTGTCGTCTTCAACTGCCCAGAACTATGAGAATCCACCCTGTCTTTCATGTATCCCTACTAAAGGCTGCGACACCCAATACGTTTCCTGGACGTTCTTCTCCTTGCCCTTGATATGGAAATTTAATTAGGATAAAAATATCCTGTGTTTGCTGCTTGCCATGTCCAAATCTCTATATAATGTCTTCTTGAGCGCTCAGAACGAAATGAGGACTGTCCACAAAGCAAGTGTCAGTATAACAGTTCGTCAAAGACATACATTTATTATTCATTCAAGGTTTTATACGTTTACAAAAAGGGGCTGGTTAGTCAATTAACATACAATTAAAAGCTGCTAGATTATTGGCTGTTCTAGTGTAAATATGATAATTATGATAATCATGATTAAAAGAGCTGAAGTTGCAGAATTATTGTTTATATTCTTGTGACCTAGTTGCCTTGCATAACTATAATGTAAACAACAGATATCTAATAGGACATTTTGTACTTCATGCATTTGTTCCTTTACGAAGGCCTCTTATGAAGGCCAGATTTCTTTAAAACGACTGATTATAGCTGGCCTAGAAATATGTGAGCACAGGGTTTTTTAGCAAGTGAGATCTATCTAACTGTGAACTGTGAATACATATATGTGAATATACTTTGAATATATATGGAAGACATATATATTTCCATGACAGTCCCCCCTTAGATACCACTTGCCCTAAAAACCTGCTCCTGGCCCAAAGCGCTGCAACTCTTTTGTGCTGCCGGTGAGTTGAGACACCCCTAGTACATGCCTCCCCCACCGAATACAGACTTTTCGCAAATGGGCGGTCAGGAGGACTGTCCCTGTCGGGGGTTTATGTGTTTGCAATCATAATCTCATTATTTGATAGGATGATTCATCAAGGATGTGTATTCTCAGTCTGGAGGTAGTTCGGAGATCTGGTCAAGCCAGGCAGTTCTATCCGGACTGGTGCGAGGTCCAAGATGGTGAGTGGCATCAAATTGGTTGTCTCCTGAACAGCTTTTTCCATTTTCCTGCGGATACAAGGAATTACACAGCAACCAGTAATTAATGCAAAAATGAGAACCCCCATAATGGCTGTCCCAACCTGTGCCAACATTTTCTGCCACCCACTCATCCACCCAAAGTATCGATCCCATGGGTCAGTGACACCTGAGTTCTGTTTCAGTTCCTCTGATAACTCATTAAGTTTCTGTAT
Organism: Oophaga sylvatica; assembly: GCA_033576555.1. Classification (NCBI taxonomy): domain Eukaryota; kingdom Metazoa; phylum Chordata; class Amphibia; order Anura; family Dendrobatidae; genus Oophaga; species Oophaga sylvatica. Next base: position 19,547 of record JARQOD010007293.1, on the reverse strand, counting down.
TGCCATTGTGACTTTACCATTTGGGCTAGTGTTGTCTGGGATGTAGGTGCAACAGGTGTCTTTGATCATTTTGTAAACACCTCCTTTCTCAGCTAGAATCATATCCAAAGCCATTCTATTCTGGAATGCCATAATGGAAGTGGGGCCTAACTGTGCTGCCAAACCTTTTACAGCATCTATGGTGAAGTTAACAAATCTCTGCTGGTTATAATAGATGTAATTTATCCAATCAACATTTTTTTATAGTGACTCAAATCCTGCTTTAACTTGGTCTCTGGCCTTGAACTCATCAGGTAGGTCATCTGGTCATCTGTCTGGTCAGTCAGAGCATCCACGACATCCTTCATGGCTTAGGTGTCTCTCCTGGTACGGGAGCTTCCTTGCAATGCGATACGTGGATTCAAACAGGCTTTCCCTCTAGTTACACAGAGGTTGATGTCATCTGGGGCTCTTGGACAGGATCATCAAATCTGGCAGTGAGGAGAAAAACTCGAGAATGGACATTAGTTTTTGACCAATTCAATTACATAAGTGTTATGATTTGGTAGCTGAGGAGAGCAGGCAAAAAAAAAAAGCAATACACCAGAGAGGTTGGAATCTATGGGATTGCAGTACCCTGACTAACCACCACAACTAAAGGCAGCCGTGGAGCGTTCCTACGTTGGTCCTAGACGCCTCGTCACAGCCTGAGAAGCTAACTACACCTAAAGATAGAAAAAGGAAAGCTATCTGCCCCGGAGCAGATCCCCAAAGAACATAGGAAGCCCCCAAACATGTAATGGCGGTTAGACAAGAGGAAATACAGACACAGACAGAAAATAGAATGAGCAAACGCTGGGGCCCAATCTGTCTAGATAGAAGAGGATAGGAAAGGCACTTACTGCAACCCCAAAAAACCCTTAAAAGTACCAACTCTACTAATTACAAAAACACCTGAGATCACACGACCTCTACCACCTAAATTAGTTCTCTGGTGTAACAAAAACTAAACAGCAACCACTGAAAAAAACTGGAAAAGGCAAATGAACAAACAGTGGCTGAACTAAACTGAGAGGAGCACAAGCCCCCCGAAGGGGACCCGGCAGACCCCCACAGAAGTGCAGGACAAAATGCAGGCACCAAAAATCTAAAAGAAGAAAATGTCTTATCTGTTAGCAGAAGATGCAGGCACGAAACAGCTTTTCTGGGTCTCTGGGAGTGTGCCTTACGCTAAACAGTGCAATTAGGAGTGTGTCATGCCATGGTTTGCGTGTCTCTTGGGAAATTTTTCAGCATTCTATTCTTAAGTGTTTCGTTCAGTTTTTTCTACCTTCCTGCTGCTCAGGGGGTGGTAAGGAGTGTGTAGGCCTAAATCTGACCCTACTGCTAATCGGGTCTTGTGTGTCAGATTTGCTGTGAATGCGGGTCCCTGATCACTTTCTATCATTTCTGGAACCCCGTATCTGCACACTATTTTCCGAAAGTAGCTTCTTTGCAGTAGTCTTTGCTGACTTGGAAGGCTTCTGTTCATCTTGAAAATACTTCTTTTGACCACAATGGCGTATTTGAATCCTTCACTTGGCGATATCTGGATGTGGTCTATCTGGATCCTTTGAAGCTGGTAGAGTGGTCTTTCCAGATGAGGTGAGGGGGACTTTCTTCCATACGTTCAGGCTTGCATTTGCCGCAGGTCAGACAGCTGCTGGTGAATTTGGCTGTTAGGGTGGAGATCCCTGAAGTGAAAACAGTAAGCACCAATCAGATCATTCATTTGTGTCTTTGATATGTGGATGTGGGTCCATCTACCCATTGGACCACCATAGGGTGCATACTTTGTGGTAGGCAGAGTTTGAAGTCTATTATTGATAGCCTTCTTTCTTCACATGTTGCTTTTTTTTGCATCCAGGTCTTCTTCTCCTTTTGGAGCTTGGTCTTGTAACTTCTTGAGCAGATTCGAGGACGTTTCTTTGTCAGGTTTCTTGTCTTCAGTCGTCATGTAGTAGCCGTCCGGCTCTACGACCTCTCCCACTTCTCCATGTTGTCTTCCTTTGGCTGCTTCTTTGGCTGCCATGTCCGCCATGTTATTGCCTCACGCCTCTTCTGTTCTCAGTTTTCCATGCACTTTGATTTTTCAAATTGCCACCATTTTGGAAGTTGGAGTATACCCAGTAGGTCCCTGAAAGCTCCATGATGCTTCACGGTTGTCCCGTTTGCTGTGATGAAGTCCCTTGTAGCCCAGATGGGTCTAAAGTCGTGTGCTATGCCATGCGAGTACCTGTAGTCCGTGTAGATGTTTACAGTCTTGCCTTCTGCCATCTGGCAGGCCTTCGTCAGCGCTATCAATTCTGCTTCCTGGGCTGACAGGCTAGGTGACAGACTTCTGGACCACAGGATTTCTTGATTGCTGGTCACTGCACTTCCTGTGTTGAAACTTCTTCTGGAGCCATCCAAGTATCCCCCCTTGGGAGTGGGGAGTAGAGTGGCCGGGCTGAGGACTGTAGGTCTGGAGACGGTGACATTATGAGACAAAGGCAATAGAGGCGCCACAAAGATGCCTGGCGGTGGAGAGATTACTGTTGGTTGAGCTTGATTGAAGATTGCCAAGATGTCATGTGGAGTGAGAGTTTCCAGTGGCTGTCCAAAAGTGATGTCAGCAACCTTGTCCAGGAGGGTGTGTGCTGCAGATACTGCCATCAGGCAGGAGGGTGCTCTTCTTGCAACTGGATCCAAGCGGGCTGAGAGGCAGCCTAAAAGTCTCTGTTTTCCCCCGTGAATCCGTGCCAGGACTCCAGTAGCATGACCTTCTTTCTTCCATCAGGTAGACGGAAAGACTTTTCATAGTCAGGTAGGCCTGGTATTGGCGCTGAGACTGTGGAGTTCTTCCAATCTCATGAATGGGTTGAAGGCTACGTCTGATAGAAGGAGCGGGGTTGCGTTGATGCAAGCGCACAGAGGCTGCATTAGGTCTGAGGCATCAGTGATCCAGGTTCTGCAATATGACACTAGACCAGGGAAGGCCTGCAGCATTCTTGGAGTTGATGGGGGAGCCATCTTCTCCATAGTGGTCTCCCAGTCTTTTGACATGTGTTTCGTCTGGTGGGCAATACAGTGTCCCAGGGATGTAACTTGCTTCTGGCATCACTGGACTTTGTTCTTCCAGACCTTGCGTTGCTGTTCTTCCAGGTAGAGTAGGAGAGACAAGGAATAGACTGTGCAGGTGTTGATGTCAACCACACAAAATAGAAGGTCATCCACGTGTTGTAGAAGAGTGACTCTTGCATATTCTGCAATCCAGTTGACGAGGATGGAGGACATTGTCTTGGTGAAACTTGAAGGGCTTGTTTTGAGCACCTTGAGGCAACATTGTCCATATGCACTGCACTGGTGCGTGAAAGCAGGCCTCCAGGTGGAGGGGAAACACTGAAGAAGGTACTGGCCAGGTTGATCACCGTGAATACCGTTGCGGTGACTGGGACTCTTGAGAGCAGAGTGTGATGGTTCAGCACTGTTGGGGTTTCAAATACCGTAGCCTCTTTCGCTGCCTCCAGGCCTTGCACCATTCTGAACTCAGTGGGGTTTACAGTCTTTTTCTTCACTGTGGAAAGCTGGGATTGATTCCGATGGGCGAGGCAGCCCAGTTTGGCCTTGTCCTTCAGTATGCAGCAGGGGACTCCCATCTGCTGGTGCAGAGCTGGCGGGAAAACAAGCCGTCTACTAGGATCCACATCATGAGAGATGACGACCAGCTGGCTTTCTTGTTCTCCACCAAGACAGTCACTGTGTTAGCACCTGCTCTGGTCACAGGGGGTCTTCTTGTTGGGACGTCTCCTTAAACGGCTGCTTTTTTCTCAGCACGGGCCATCAGTAGTTTCTTTTTCTCCAGCTCGGTCTCAGGTCAATATTTGTGCACAAGTTTGAAGAGCTGAGTGGCCTTTTTCCGGTCTAGGGCCTGGGTGAACTGGTTGATTGCAGGGGGCACCTCCTGGTGCTTGCAAAGATGAACCTCTGGCGTTAGAGCTGGATGAGGTGTTGCCATTCCCATGAAGCGAGTAGAGTCCTTCTTGAGTTGAATATCCTGGCCAATGTCAAAGTTCTCAGGCCGTCTTCTTAGGCGAGTTCACTTAGACCTTCAGTTGGTCAGAGACATCTTGACTCTGGGTGATGGAGTGGCTTTTCTGGTACTATGTCCAGCACCTCCTGTGATAGGTCTGCAGTGTGGTTGTTTGAGGTTCCTGTTTCTTCTTGGGTCAGGGGTGAAGAAAGTGTCATGGTCCCATCTTCCTGGAACACTCTGGTCGCTTTCAGCTTCTGCAGTAGGTCCACTCCCAATAGGTTGAGGGTGCAGGTTTTTTACACAACAAACTGGGACATGATGGAGTGTTCTGGCTGAGTCCACACGCTCAGGGGCTTCATAATCTGGAAATATCTGACTTGACCATCAATTCCCATGCAGGAAGCAGAAGATTCTGGTTGCGGAGTTCCACAAGAAAAGATATGACTACGCCATCCACTCTCAGGATATTGGTCCCACTGGTGGGGTTCCTTGTGGACTTGTTGTGCTCTTGTCCTATGGACGGGGTTCTTCACTGCTTTCTGTGTTTCTTCTTTTTCTGGGTGAAGTCAGTGTTCTGCACTTGTTCCGGAAATGACCAAACTCGCCACAGTTGTAACACTTGACATTCCTTCTGTCCCGGCGGGACTCAATCCTTTTTGCTACTGTGAGCAGGGTATCCATTGCTATTGACGTGTACTCAGGCCTGGCTGCTACCAGTGGTTTCCTGATTGGTTCTCTCAGTCCATGCACAAAAGCCTGTGCCAGCATCCGTCTGTGTGTCTGATCATGGGTAATGAGGCCCAAATCTTGAAACACTTGCATTACTCTGTCATGGAACTTCTCCACAGACTCTGTCTTGTCTTGACTCGTGACATGTAGGCTGAGAGTTTGTCCTGTCAGTCTGCTTTTGGCCCATTCTCTGAGTTGCTCAATTAGCTTTGGTCCTGTCTCCCAGGCATACGCATCTAACTCTGTTGGAAGCTTGAAGTGTTCTCTCATAATTGACCAGAATGCATCACCTGCTTTTATTTCCATTTCGGTCCAGAGATCAATCCAGGCTGCTGTATACGTTTGCTGGATCTGCTGCATTTTTTGGCAAAATAGCATGGGGTGTATCCCTGGGTCTGGCAGCATACTGATCACCTGGCTTGGGATGAAGGGCTCATAGGATGGTGCCTCTACCTGTCCCTGCTCTATTGGTGCTTGTGTGTTTTCTTCCCTAGTATTGGGCAGCATGTGTGACGTTGCATCTTCATCTTCATCAGATAAGAAGTGACATGGTGTACTTGGTACATACACTGGGTGAGATTTGGGCTTTAAAGTTGTCTTGCTGCATGGGGATTTCCCACTTCCTTGCTGAGGCTGCGGTGGATCAGTGTCATGGTTCCATGCTAGCAGCCCTGTAGCTATACCACTCCCCTGTGAAGCCCTAGCAGTGGACTATTGTGTCTGGGGGCTACATGTAGCGTTTTGTGTAGGGAGATTTGCACTTTCTTCTCCGGAAATCATGAGTGGCAATGTCTGGACTGTGCTTGGGACATAGAACGTGCCTTGTGCTGTAAGCACTGGATACAGGGATACAGCATTGCTCTGGTTGGTCGTTGGCCAGCTGGTAACGAAGCAGGAAAAAAAGGAAAAGAAGGGAGGTGTGCCTGAGAGGAGGAGGAAGGAGGAGAAAGATCTTCCCCGCTTCCTGCAGCCTGGGAGGGCATGGCTGGAGCTATGATGCCGTCTCCCAGTAGGGAGAGGTGGGAGGCACCGCATGTTGCACAAGTGTCCCTGTACCATGGATTCTGTTGAGAACAGACTGAACATGTCCAATATTTCCCTTCACCATATGGGGGTGGTGATGGCTTTGCATCTTTCCCTATCTTGTACACATAAAAATCATATCCTGGCTTGTTCACATATCTTTCTGAACTTCCTAAACGATGCAAGTTTACTGCCACTTTGTACCATGCATTTGCATCAGTCAGCAACTTTGAATCTACTAGCTTTCCTTTTCTATTTTTCAATACATCCTGCCATTCCGCAGCTTGGAGTCTGCCCTTCTTATGGATTTCACACACTTTCATGAGCTGTCTGTAATTTTTTACATACTTTACTCCTTCTTGTTCAGCTACCAGCTGGGGGGCAGTTTTCTCTCCAGGGAGCATAAGACTCTCCTGCTTGCCCATCTTGTTCCCCATTTTTAAAAAAAAAAAAAAAAATTATTTCCTTGCCGAATGCCCGACGGGAGGGGCTACTCAGACCACTGCGTAGTTTGTGTCTGCTCTCTCCCTCAGCCTGTAATTCTCCTTATCTATGTGACCTTGTTCTAAGGCAAGCTTGTAGAAAAAAAATGGCTGGAGAAATAAAGCTCTAAAATAAATTGCTTAGAGAAAAAAAAAAAAATCTCTCCAAAATCATTTAAAAATGTACTTAAAAGAAAAATTTTTTTTAAAAAACAAAAAGTTAGATTTAGTAAAAAACTCTAGAAAAAGTAAACATAAAAAAAAATAAATTCACCAAAAAGGGGAGAAAAGAAAAAACCGTATTAATCATAAAACTCTGAAAAACAACCCTTGTTACTAAAACAGCTAATTAAAAATCTCTGGAATGTCAGCTGGCTGCTTCCCCCTCCCTTCCTTATATCTCTGCTTGCTGTCTCTATAGGCACTGAAATCACGTAACAAAAAAAAAAAAAAAATTATTATTCCTCAGAATAGCAAAAAATGAATATAGTTCAGTCTGAATGCCTGATAATTCTCACGTTAAAACCTGTAGCCAAAAAACTAGCTTAAAAAAATAAAAATCAAAGCCAAGAAACAGAATGTCTGATAACGTGATTAGCAGAGGAGGGGGGGTCAAAGGGGTTTTCTCGCTGCTGCAGCCAGCACACTGCTCTGAATGAGTTACTGACAGAGCTCACAGAGATGTGATTTAAAGCGACAGTACCTGATACAGACAATGAGACAGACACCCGGGAGAATACGAATCCCTCTTTTGATGATCTGTGACACATACAAGCTGCTCTGGTAACTGATAACTCACCAATTGCACTGAGCGCGGAGAGGCTCAAGGTTCTATCGCTCTGTACGTACGCCCTGGCTGGTGCGCCGGTCACAGTAATCTGCAATAGCCTTCATCAAAATTCTCACTATCCACGTCTGATTTGACTGGGATGGCCTCCCGGTGCGTGGACAATTATTGTGAGAACTTATCCAAACAAAGCTTCTGCCCTTCACGTCTGATTTGACTGGGATGGCCTCCCAGTGCGTGAAAGTTTACTGCAGAAACTTAACCGAACAAAGCCCTCGCTTCCACAACTGGATTTTTTGGGATACTTCCCTCCAATATGTGAAGAATATCTGCGTGGACTTATCCAAAACAAAGCTCCCGCCCTTCACGTCTGATTTGACTGGGATGGCCTCCCGGTGCGTGAAAGTTTACTGCGGGAACTTATGCAGCAATTTGTCTTTTGCTATACAGCCCCAGAGATCAGCAAGCAAAAACACAGTCACCGTTCCAACTTTCTCCCGGTTCACATAAAACATATACAGCACAGCAGCAACCAACTCGGCTTATATCCCAGGGCTTTTGGATAAGGGTATGGACTTTTTACACAACCTGGGAATGCGGTGATGACCACGTCCGACCGGCTGGAAGTGTAGGCTAGGACTAGGCACAGGAAACATTCAGGTAAGATGACAAAGTTTTCTTACCTTACTGATGGAGCTGCAGTCTCCGTCCCGTGTGCCAAGGCCAGGGCCAACACCCCCGTCTCTCCGGTCGGCCGAGTCCTCGTGCGTTTCGTCCAATGCCCCGCGTGCAGGCGCCAACTGATATGGAAATTTAATTAGGATAAAAATATCCTGTGTTTGCTGCTTGCCATGTCCAAATCTCTATATAATGTCTTCTTGAGCGCTCAGAACGAAATGAGGACTGTCCACAAAGCAAGTGTCAGTATAACAGTTCGTCAAAGACATACATTTATTATTCATTCAAGGTTTTATACGTTTACAAAAAGGGGCTGGTTAGTCAATTAACATACAATTAAAAGCTGCTAGATTATTGGCTGTTCTAGTGTAAATATGATAATTATGATAATCATGATTAAAAGAGCTGAAGTTGCAGAATTATTGTTTATATTCTTGTGACCTAGTTGCCTTGCATAACTATAATGTAAACAACAGATATCTAATAGGACATTTTGTACTTGATGCATTTGTTCCTTTACGAAGGCCTCTTATGAAGGCCAGATTTCTTTAAAACGACTGATTATAGCTGGCCTAGAAATATGTGAGCACAGGGTTTTTTAGCAAGTGAGATCTATCTAACTGTGAACTGTGAATACATATATGTGAATATACTTTGAATATATATGGAAGACATATATATTTCCATGACACCCTGACCCAGTGCTAGTCGATGGTCAGGAAGAATTTGTGGTGGAAAGGATTTTAGATTCCAGGTTGTATAGAAATCAGTTACAATATCTGATTAAATGGCAGGGCTACCCAGTGGAGGACAACTCATGGGAACCAGTCAATAACGTTAATGCTCCTCGCTTGCTCCGTCAGTTTCATCAGAGGTACCCACACAAGCCTGGTCTGAGGTCATCCGGAGGTTGTCCCTAAGGGGGGAGTAATGTAAGGTTCTGTGTACATGTTCCTGAAACTCAGTTTGTTCGTCAGCCATTTTACTTTCTGTCTTGCTGCAGCTATCTTGCCCTCAGTCAGAATGGAGTTTACAGCTTGCATGTTCCCTCCCTGATTCTCTCCTTTGCTTCTTAAGCAGCCACAGCTGAGCAATCAGTGCTTCAGAATCTAGCCTGCAGTGAACCTGTGACCTGACTCCTAAAGCCTTGGACCCTGTACTCCAGCTATTCCTACTGAGGAACTCTGAAGCACTTGTGGACTCTGAACCCTGCTCTTTGAAAGACCCACGTTTGCATGGACTTACGGTAACAGAGAAGAAGATCCTGAACCTGTTGTGGAGAGTGATTGCTGAGCTTAGATTACTCTGGCCTGCTGTGTCTCCTGCTTCTGTGTCTGCAAACTGTGTGACTATTTTTGCCAACTTGTATGAAGGAATACAAGACTTTCTATATCAAACCTGTGTCTCATGTATTTTCATCGCACCCAAGCACAAGACGCTATATGAACTGTACTACATACATTACAGCTCTTCAGAGATTTTTGGGTTTTGCCAATTTTTATCGTAAATTTATTGGTAATTTCTCGGTTATTGTTAAACCATTAACTGATTTGACCAGAAAGGGTTCTGATGTGGTGAATTGGCCTCCTGAGGCAGTCTCTGCATTTCAGGAACTTAAGCGGAGATTCACTTCTGCTCCTGTTCTGCGGCAGCCTGATGTTTCTCTGCCATTTCAGGTGGAGGTTGATGCCTCTGAAATTGGGGCAGGTGCCGTTTTGTCCCAAAAAGATCCAGAGACCTCTAAAAGTAACCCTTGTGCCTTTTTCTCTCGAAAATTTTCTCCTACTGAACGTAATTATGACGTGGGTAATCGGGAGTTATTGGCCATGAAGTGGGCTTTTGAAGAGTGGAGACATTGGCTGGAGGGAGCCAAAGATCAGGTGGTGGTCCTTACGGACCATAAGAATCTGGTCTATCTGGAATCTGCCAAGCGACTCAATCCTAGACAGGCCAGGTGGGCCTTGTTTTTCACACGTTTTAATTTTGTGGTTTCCTTTCTTCCTGGCACTAAGAATGTTAAGGCGGATGCCCTCTCGAGGAGTTTCCTTGCGGACTCTCCTGAGTTATCTGATCCTTCTGTTATTTTGAAAGAGGGTGTAGTTCTTTCCGCCATCTTCGCCCAATTTGAGACTTGCTCTGGAGGGGTGTCAGGAGGATAGGCCCGAGTGCTGCCCTGTTGGAAAATTGTTTGTTCCGGACCAGTGGAAAAAGAGTGTGATGTCTGAGATTCATTGTTCCGCATTGGCTGGGCATCCCGGAATTTTTGGTACCAGAGACTTGGTTAGTCGGTCCTTTTGGTGGCCTACCTTGTCTCGTGATGTCAGGGAATTTGTGCAGTCCTGCGGGACTTGCTCTCGCTCCAAGCCTTGCTCTCGCTCTAGTGGTTTGTTGATGCCATTGCCTGTGCCCAAGAGACCATGGACCCATATCTCTATGGATTTCATTTCCGATCTTCCTGTTTCTCAGAGAATGACCACCATCTGGGTAATTTGTGATAGGTTTTCCAAAATGATACATCTTGTGCCATTACCTAAGTTGCCTTCCTCCTCTGAATTGGTGCCGTTGTTCCTTCAGCACGTGGTTCGTTTACACGGCATTCCTGAGAACATTGTGTCTGACAGAGGAGTCCAGTATGTTTCCAGATTTTGGAGGACTTTTTGTTCTAAACTGGGTGTTCAATTGTCTTTCTCCTCGGCATTTCATCCTCAGACCAATGGTCAAACTGAGAGAACAAACCAGACATTGGAGACTTATCTAAGATGCTTTGTGTCTGCTGATCAGGATGACTGGGTCTCTTTTTTGCCTTTGGCTGAGTTTGCTCTTAATAATAGGGCTAGCTCTGCCACTTTGATGTCTCAGTTTTTCTGTAATTCTGGGTTTCACCTCGATTTTCTTCAGGACAGAGGAGGCTTCTGTCTGTCCAGGTGTTGACTCTGTTGTGGAGCGTATGCAACAGATTTGGGACCAGGTAGTGGATAGGTTGTCCCTCTCTCAGGAGAAGGCCCAGCGGTTTGCTAACCGGCATAGGACTGATGGTCCTCGGTTTAAAGTGGGGGACTTGGTCTGGTTGTCCTCAAAGAATATTCCTATGAGAGTAGCATCTCCTAAATTTAAGCCTAGGTTCATTGGACCTTATAAGATCATGGAGATTATTAATCCTGTTTCTTTTCGTTTGCTTCTTCCAGGGACATTTAAGATCCATAACGTGTTCCACAAGTCCTTGTTGAAGAGGTTTGTTGAGCCAGTGGTTCCTGCTGCTGTGCCTCCTGACCCTGTTTTGGTTGAGGGCAATCTGGAGTATGTGGTTGAGAAAACATTAGATTCTCGTTTTTCTAGACGGAAACTCCAGTATTTGGTTAAATGGAGAGGTTATGGTCAGGAAGACAATTCTTGGGTGTTTGCTTCGGACATCCATGCTAGGAGACTTATCCGTGCGTATATAGAACTCATCCTGACCGACCTGGTTGCTCAAATGAGGGTTCGGTGACCCCTCCTCAAGGGGGGGTACTGTTGTGAATGGGTTTGAGATGAGTTCTGAGCAGAGGCTCCCTCTGGTGGTTACAAGCGGTGCTGGTCTGTCCAGTGATGATTGTGAGGACTGGGAATCAGGTGTTACTGACTGGTCTTATATAAGGGAGTCACTTTCCCATCAGGGTTGCCGGTGATCAATTGTTCTGGTCTGAATCCTTCATTCCTGTTTCCCTTGTAGCCTGCTGTGTCGTGTCTGCATCTCCTGCTAACAGATAAGACATTTTCTTCTTTTTGTTTTTGTGCTATATTTTTGCATTTTGTCTTGCACTTCTGTGGGGGCCTTCAGGTTCCCCTCTGGGGGCTTTTGCCCTCTCAGTTTAGTTCAGCCACTGATGTTTGTACTTTTGCTTTTTCCAGTTTTTTCAGTGGCTGCTGTTTTGATTTTGTTACACCAGAGAACTAATTTAGGTGGAAGAGGTCGTGTGATCTCAGGTGTTTTTGAAATTAGTAGAGTTGGTGCTTTTCAGGGTTTTCTGGGATTGCAGTAAGTACCCTTCCTATCCTTTTCTATTTAGTTAGTTTGGGCCCCAGCGTTTGCTCATACTATTTTCTTTCTGTGTCAGTATTTCATCTTGTCTAACCGCCATTACATGTTTGGGGGCTTTCTATTATCTTTGGGGTTCTGCTCCGGGGCAGATAGCTTTCCTATTTCTATCTTTAGGTGTAGTTAGTTTCTCAGGCTGTGACGAGGCGTCTAGGACCAACGTAGGAACGCTCCACGGCTGCCTCTAGTTGTGGTGGTTAGTCAGGGTACTGCAATCTCATAGATTCCAACTGCTCTGGTGTATTGCCTTTTTTGCCTGTACTCCTCAGCTACCAAATCATAACAGATTGTGCTTTGAGAATCTCATTTTTCAAGATGTCCCATCCTTCCTGGACATTTTTGTCCTTAAGGATATCCTGCCATTGGATCCCTCCAATTCTCTTTCTGAGTCCCTTAAAATCTGCCTTTCTGAAATCTAACCTTGACGTCTGAGTCTTCACAGGTCTTCCTCCTCTTGTTATCCAAAATTCTAAAATAGCATGGTCACTACCTCCTAGGGTCCCAGCCACTCTTACCTCCTCAACCATTTCCTCCCTGTTTATAAGGATTAGATCCAAGGTAGCAGATCCCCTTGTTTTCTTCTCTACCTTTTGGAAGATAAAGTTGTCAGCAAGAGAGGATAAGAATTTCCTTGACCTGTTAGTTTTGCCTGAGAGAGATTCCCAACAAATGTCTGGATAGTTGAAATCTCCCATGACCACTATGTCATATTTTTTGGAGAGCTTGGCCATTTGATGCGTAAAGAGTTCATCCATATCTTCAGCTTGCATAGGCGGCCTACAATGGTGTCCTTTCCATTGTTCTGTCCTTGTATTCTTACCCAAACAGTTTCCACAGAACTCCCAGTCTCTGAAGCGTCAATCTCTGTGCAGATATACGCTTTTCTAACATACAATGCGACACCTCCTCGTTTATCAAGTCTGTTTCTTGAAAATAAGTTGTATCCTTCTAGCCTCGTATTCCAATCATGTGTATCGTCCCACCAAGTTTCAGTGATTCCAATGACATCATACTTCTTCTCCTGCGTTAGTAGTTCCAATTCTCCTTGTTTGTTGCCCATGCTTTGTGCATTTGTATAAAAACATTTTAGTTTGTGATTGGTTTCTCTTCCTCCAATATTTTTATTATTTAGATTGTTTTGTCTTCGTTCTTTTTTCCACTTCTAATAGCCGAGTTCTCAATAGCATTTGTCAGGTGTATGGCTGTTTTGCTTCCCTTCCACATTGTTCTAGTTTAAAGCTCTCCTGATGAGTGTAGCAAGGCGACTTCCAAATACATGTTTTCCAGTCTTCGTAAGGTGCACCCCATCTCTAGCAAGTAGTCCATCGTATAGGTAATTCACTCCATGATCCAGAAATCCAAATCCTTGCTGACGGCACCATCGACGTAGCCAGTTGTTCACCTGCAGAATCTTATTCCACCTCCTTGTTCCATGGCCATCCACTGGGAGGATGGATGAGAAGACCACCTGCGCACCCAGTTCTTTCACTTTCTTGCCTAAGTTTTCAAAGTCACTGCAGATGGTTTCCAGGTCACTTCTTGTGGTGTCATTTGTCCCCACATGTATTAGCAGGAATGGGTAGTCATCTTTAGGTCTGAAAAGTCCTGATATCCGTCAGACACATCTTTAATTTTTGCACCTGGAAGACAGCACATTTCTTTGAGGTTAAATCCGGTCTGCAGATAGCGGCCTCTGTTCCTCTCAACAGGGAATCCCCCATGACAACAACTCTCCGTTTCTTCATCACAAGTTTTCTTTCTCCATTCGGGAGGACTCTGAGGGCTTACAAGGTTGCTCTTTGTGGGCAAAGTCTTATCCTGATGTATTTCTTCATCATTCTCCTGTGTGAGAGCCTGGTACTGGTTCCTGAGCAGTATGGGTGCTGACTGCTTCACGATCCTCCTGCTTCTCTGGGTCACATGCTTCCATTCCTCTGTTTCTTCAGGTGCAGGTCGAATTTCTTCTCTTTCTGCACCATGAAGAGATAATTCTGCTTTGTCTAAGAACTCTTCATCTTCCTTAATGATCTTCAATGTAGCTAACCTCTCTTCTAGATTTCGCAACTTTTCCTCCAACATGGACACAAGCTTGCATTTGTGGCATGTGAAATTTGGCTTTTCCACTGGTAAATCTGTGAGCATGTAGCAAGAAATGCAACTCACCACATGGCTCCTAGCCTCTTCCATGCTCTTATTGTTAAAGAGATATCACAGTGGTGAAGAAAGTGCCAAAATTACCGATGTCCTCCTTTCAGCTGCAACAGCCAAAACCCAGTGTTCTTGGAGCTCGCGGAGACTCTTCACTTATCCCAGAATGAACTGGGAATATGCAAATGATCTCCTCAGGACTCCTCCCCTGGTTGCAAAAACACCTGAGATCACACGACCTCTACCACCTAAATTAGTTCTCTGGTGTCACAAAACTAAGCCGCAGCCACTGAAAAAACTGGAAAAGGCAAGTAGTGTAGGAGTTCCATCATTCGTCAAACTCAATCTGACAGGTCATCACGCCCCCTATCATTTAATCCGTCTCCTTGTGATTTGATCTGTCTGGGATATCAGGAGTGTTGAATCTGGGAATTTCTATCAAAGTGATTCATGAATTTATTTGGCTCTATTTATATTTTATCCATCTCCTTGTGGATTTGATCAGTCTGTGGGGGAAAGGTGTATCAAGGCGAATCTTAATTTTATAAGGCTCTTTTTGTGGGGGATCTTTTAAGTCGTGTAGTAAATGTATGTAAAGGATTTTCTAGCATGGCATTAAATCTGAGTGTGTGCGTCACTCACTGGAAAGTTATATCTTAGTAGTCTATGTACAGGCTAAAAGGAGTTTATTGTGCAGTATTATTCAGTATATAAGAAGTTTTTCCCCATAGAGAATTAAAGAAAAGCTAGGATCCGTATCTTTTTTGCAGGACTGCCCCAGGGATGTGTCGTGACATGTCTAGTTCAGGACAATTGACAGAAGCTCGCATCTTAACATGCTATTTAGATATGGTAATTCACTTGATAGAAATTACGCATAGTAATTAGCACTGTATTGTGTATAGCCAGGCATACTCAGCTATATTGTGTATAGCCCGCACATGTCCGGGCATGCCCGGACATGTCCTTTAAATGGTCACGGGCATATTATGTATATGGCCGTGTTACAATATTACACACGCGAATGTTTTATTCGTATTTTTAAAAAAGCAATGACGCGGTATTGTAAAACAAGGTTACAAGATTTTATTGCATTAAATAAATACATCTCAAAGACATTTCAAGCATTGAACTAATTGTGACACTAAAATGGCGATACAAATGGCGATACAGCCGGTTATGGCGTTCTCTCTAGACAGGCGCAAGTTTGGTGAATATTCCAACAGATGTAGTGCAGAGTTTTTAAATTTGATTTTCTCTCAGCAATAAAATTTCTCACAATTGTATCATTACGCGGTTTATCAGCAGAAAAGTTCTCCAATATCTTACTGAACGGCATGTTCCGAGCTAAAAATGTAAAAAGTACGCGCAATAGTGACCGCAGACAGTTCTATACGTGTCTTGCATTTGGCTGCCTTGATAATAATAAGTCCCACAATTCTTGTTCAGGAAAGTCACAAAAACGATTTTGAACAATTCAACAAAAATCGGGTACAAACTTTTTAGCATAGCTGTGTTTCTGACTCTCAGCTGCTATTTTAAGCAGTTACCATGCCGATATTGTAGCGAATCAAGGTGTATTAAATTGAATACTAACACGATTCCAGCAACTTGATGACAAATTCAGAGCAAATTCGTTATTTCGGGACGTGTGTACTGGCCTATTTTGGCACATTCCCACTCCTACGCAGCGTTTCTGACCACCATTCAACAAAAATCGGGTACAAACTTTTTAGCACAGCTGTGTTTCTGACTCTCAGCTGATATTTTAAACGGTTACCATACGAATATTGTAGCGAATCAAGCTGTATTAAATTGATTACTAACACGATTCCAGCAACTTGATGACAAATTCAGAGCAAATTCGTTATTTCGGGACGGGTCCCGGCCTATTTTGGCACATGCTCCACTTTACTCTGATTCAACGCGATATATTCAACGCAATATTTGTAAAGCTAGGTTATTTTAAAGATTCCAGCAACTTGATGGCAAATTCAGAGCAAATTCGTTATTTCGGGACGTGTGTACTGGCCTATTTTGGTACATGCCCACTCCTACGCAGCGATTTTGACCACCATTCAACAAAAATCGGGTACAAACTTTTTAGCATACCTGTGTTTCTGACTCTCAGCTGTTATTTTAAACAGTTTACCATACCGATATTGTAGCGAATCAAGATGTATTAAATTGAATGCTAACACGATTCCAGCAACTTGATGACAAATTCAGAGCAAATTCGTTATTTCGGGACGTTGTACCGGCCTATTTTGGCACATTCCCACTCCTACGCGACGATTTTGACCACCATTCAACAAAAATCGGGTGCAAACTTTTTAGCACAGCTGTGTTTCTGACTCTCAGCTGATATTTTAAACGGTTACCATACGAATATTGTAGCGAATCAAGCTGTATTAAATTGATTACTAACACGATTCCAGCAACTTGATGACAAATTCAGAGCAAATTCGTTATTTCGGGACGGGTCCCGGCCTATTTTTTAACGATGCTAACTCCCTCAGATATGAAAGACAGGCAGCTCTTTTTCAAGAAAACTGTCACTGTGGTGCTTTTCTCTAGCCTTCATCAGTGTAGCCGCTAGGATACACGGACCCCTACAGCTCACCCTATGGTGTAGTTTAATGTAGGGGGCAAACAGATCATCGCTGGTGTTTGGAAAATACCATATTTCATAGATGGTGATCCGCTGAATCACTTTTAAACATTTCACGCTACTCATCCGCGGCTGTACAGTGGGTCATGTATGTAGCGCATACGAGAACATTGACATTCAGCCAGGGTCGGACTGGCCCACCGGAGAACCGGAGGATTCTCCGGTGGGCCCTGGCATCTGGGGGGGCCCTGGACCTGCTGGCATACAGGGGCTAGTTGCCTAGGGCCCCTGCTGCTCCAGGGGCCCCCAGCCGGTGGCATGTCGCTAATAGCGGCACACCACGCAGCTGCCATGGGGGCCCCGTGCCAGCGGAGCAGCAGCGGGTGAGAGGAGGCAGGAGCCCCTGTCCCCGCTGCTAAAGAGAAATGAATATTCACTGCTTCCCACGCCCACATGGGGGCATAATCTATGGGGGCATAATCTGTGGAGCATTTATGGGGGCATAATCTATGGGGGCATAATCTGTGGAGCATTTATGGGGGCATAATCTATGGGGGCATAATCTGTGGAGCATTTATGGGGGCATAATCTATAGGGGCATAATCTGTGGAGCATTTATGGGGGCATAATCTATGGAGCATCTATGGAGAAATAATCTAAGAAGCATTTATGGGGGCACAATCTATGGAGCTTCTATGGGGCATAATCTAAGGAGCACTTATGGGGGCATAATCTATGGAGCATCTATGGGGCATAATCTATGGAGCATCTATGGGGGCATAATCTATGGAGCATCTATGGGGGCATAATCTAAGGAGCATTTATGGGGGCACAATCTATGGAGCTTCTATGGGGGCATAATCTAAGGAGCATCTACGGGGGCACAATCTATGGAGCATCTATGGGGGCATAATCTATGGAGCTTCTATGGGGGCATAATCTAAGGAGCATCTATGGGGGCATAATCTATGGGGGCATAATCTAAGGAGCATTTATGGGGGCATAATCTATGGAGCATCTATAGGGGCATAATCTATGGGGGCACAATCTATGGAGCTTCTATGGGGGCACAATCTATAGAGCTTCTATGGGGGCATAATCTATGGAGCATCTATGGGGGCATAATCTATGGGGGCATAATCTATGGAGCATCTATGGGGGCATAATCTATGGAGCATCTATGGGGGCATAATCTATGGAGCATCTATGAGGGCATAATACATGGGCAGCATATGGGGCACAATCTATGGAGCATCTTGTGGGGCATAATACATGGGGCAGCATATGGGGCATAATCTCATTTTCCACCCTAGGCTTATACTCGAGTATATATAGTATCTATCTATATATATAGCATTATACCCTATGAGGGGGGCAGCATTATCCTTTATGAGGGGGGGCAGCATTATCCCCTATGAGGGGGCTGCTTTATAATCTATGAGGGAGGCTACCCCAACTTCTGCTACATAATTAAGACATGTACTACCTTATATTATACCCTGATATTAGTGTGTTTTACTGCACAATTGGTGGTTTTGTATTTATTTCTATGTAGCTACATATTGGGCCCCAAGAATGATTTTCTCTGGTGGGCCCAAGGTGTTCCAGTCCGACGCTGCATTCAGCATGCCTTGAGAGGGTTTGTGAAGCAACTCGCTCAATATTTTCTAGATGCCTATGGGTATGTTAACGGCCAGTACATAGTTTTTGAATTTCAGGGTTGTTTTTTCCACGGCTGTCCGTCGTGCTATAATGAAAATGATGCAAATAAGGTCACAAACATCACCTGTGGGCAGTTATATCATGCCTTTTTTAGCTAAAAAGCGCTAGCTGCAGCGGTGCGGGTACACCATAAGTGTGCTGTGGGTGCATGAGTGGCGTGAAATGTTTAAAAGTGATTCAGCGGATCACCACCATCTATGAAATATGGTATTTTCCAAACACCAGCGATGATCTGTTTGCCCCTACATTAAACTACACCATAGGGGTGAGCTGTAGGGGTCCGTGTATCCTAGCGGCTACACTGATGAAGGCTAGAGAAAAGCACCACAGTGACAGTTTTCTTGAAAAAGAGCTGCCTGTCTTTCATATCTGAGGGGGTTAGCATCGTTAAAAAATAGGCCGGGACCCGTCCCGAAATAACGAATTTGCTCTGAATTTGTCATCAAGTTGCTGGAATCGTGTTAGTATTCAATTTAATACACCTTGATTCGCTACAATATCGGCATGGTAACTGCTTAAGATATCAGCTGAGAGTCAGAAACACAGCTATGCTAAAAAGTTTGTACCCGATTTTTGTTGAATTCTGTTCAAAATCGTTTTTGTGACTTTCCTGAACAAGAATTGTGGGACTTATTATTATCAAGGCAGCCAAATCCAAGACACGTATAGTACTGTCTGCGGTCACTATTGCGTGTACTTTTTACATTTTTTAGCTCGGAACATGCCGTTCAGTAAGATATTGGAGAACTTTTCTGCTGATAAACCGCGTAATGATACAATTGTGAGAAATTTTATTGCTGAGAGAAAATCAAATTTAAAAACTCCGCACTACATCTGTTGGAATATTCACCAAACTTGCTCCTGTCTAGAGAGAACACCATAACCGGGCTGTATCGCCATTTGTATCGCCATTTTAGTGTCACAATTCGTTCAATGCTTGAAATGTCTTTGAGATGTATTTATTTAATGCAATAAAATCTTGTAACCTTGTTTTACAATACCGCGTCATTGCTTTTTTAAAAAATCGAATAAAACATTCGCGTGTGTAATATTGTAACACGGCCATATACATAATATGCCCGTGACCATTTAAAGGACATGTCCGGGCATGCCCGGACATGTGCGGGCTATACACAATATAGCTGAGTATGCCTGGCTATACACATTACAGTGCTAATTACTATGCGTAATTTCTATCAAGTGAATTACCATATCTAAATAGCATGTTAAGATGCGAGCTTCTGTCAATTGTCCTGAAC
>JARQOD010007292.1:0-39336 GCA_033576555.1 Oophaga sylvatica | reverse complement strand
GGACCTCCATAATGGTGTAGATCCTGTTACTCAGCGTGGACCCTCATAATAGTGTGGACCCCCATAAATCCTGTGTAGACCCTGTAACTCGGCATGGACACCAATAACACAGCGTAGATTAGTTGGGCAGTGATTAGTTAGGCTCCGTACTTTCTCTGACAGCGGCGTGGAGCTGCTTCGTGGCTGACCGGACGTGCTGGAATACAGAGTATTGATACCGTGGCTGATAACAGAGAGCAGCATATCTGACTTGGGCAGGGGCTGGGAGAATAGGAAATTACATAAAGGAAAACTGCCAGCACCACCACTTGCCAGTGAGATCAACATCCTCTGCATGCTGGGAGTTGTTGTCCAGGGCCACAAATGAATGCCAAGTCATGACCGCTGCCTGCTGACACCCTGTATAAGCAATGTGTGACACTGCACAGAACAAGTCTTTAATCCAGGAGACTTGTCGATTGTTGGATTTTGTGTATTAAATGAACAAGCTGAAATATTCCTGACCTTGTCCCAATCGTACAACCAGATTGCACCAATCTGATATTTTTAATGAAACGTGCATTACTACTGATCGTCCAGCAGAGGGCAATGAAATTGTCTGCAGTACTGCTCATGGTCCAGCAGAGGGCGCAGCTCCTCACACTCTTCGCCTTCCCCCCACAGATGCGGTTTATGCTGCTGTTCAGCCGGCAGGGGAAGCTGCGCTTACAGAAGTGGTACGTGGCCACCTCCGAGAGGGAGAAGAAGAAGCTGGTGCGGGACCTGATGCAGACCGTGCTCAGCCGCAAACCCAAAATGTGCAGCTTCCTGGAGTGGAAGGACCTCAAGGTGGTCTATAAGCGGTGAGTGTGGCCATAAGTCCGGCCTGCTGGGGACATCTGCCAGATGCTTGTCCAGAGAAGGTGTAAAGCGTCCCGAGACCACTACTACGGGGGCTTCTCACTAACCTTTCTGCCTCTGCTCCATTCATTGTCTATGGGACTGCTGGATCAGCCGAGCCCTGCATGGGGCTATTCCCATAGATAGTGAATGGAGCGGAGGCCGAGGATGTGCAGCGCCGCATCGTTGAGCCCAGTTATGTATATCCGGACCCCCAGCCATCATCAAAAAGTTTTTTGTTTTTTTTTACCTTTTCGCCATTTTTACGCCCTTGTTACTATTTCCCCATTTTCGGGGTAATCAAATGGTAAAATGAACGGTAGAAGTTACAAACTCCCAACTGGTCCTATCACTAAATATAAACAATATAGTCCTCACGCGGCTTTATTGCCGGAAAAATAAATAAATCAAAGCGCTAAAAAAATGAAAAATCGCCCAGTCACTGAAGGGTTACTATTAACCGTGAATTTTGAGATGAACGTTCATCCCCTCTGGTGACCGGATTGCTGCTATTCCCACCGACCCCCAATTAGGAAACGCGCCCCCTTCCTGAATGGAGCGGAGCGCAGCCCTCGCGTCATTTCTGCACCGGCGGTAAGTCTCCGGAGCCCGAGAAGGGGTTAATAGGATGGGGATCTGCGCATCATGTGTGCGGAATATTCCCCACACAATGGAGCGCAGCCATGTAGCGGCCATCTGTGGTGCCTGGCATCCTGCACCCACCTGGCCTGGCATCCTGCACGAGGGTGCTGCGCATATAACACCACGCCTCTGGTGTAGCATGACGGGGGCCCCCAGCATGTCAGCGTGTCTCTCTCCTGGCACTTCTCGCCCTTCTCTCTCCTAGATACGCCAGCCTGTATTTCTGTTGTGCCGTGGAAGATCAGGACAACGAACTGCTGACCCTGGAGCTGATTCACCGATACGTGGAGCTGCTGGACAAGTATTTCGGCAGCGTAAGTTTCTCTGCCAGACACGCTCAGCCAGAGGGGGCTTAGTAATAAACTGGAGGTGGACAGTGAACCCATCCCCCATATTTATCTTAAAAAAAAAAAAAAAAAAAACCTCCTGCTCAGAAGAATTAGCCCACACTCCACTGGTAAAGCTGATCAGCAGTCTGACTGCATATGTAATCCTGGCAGTCAGTGGTTTACAACACAGTATGCTGCCCCCATGTACAACACCGCCATTGTCAGCACCTGGCTGTATGGACTGAAAAAAGGCAATGCCCAGACCTGAGATGTATCCTCTACATGTGTTATCTGCCAGAAGGTTACAGATAACCACTATAATACTGCCCCTATGTACAAGAATATAACTACTATAATACTGCTCCTATGTACAAGAATATAACTACTATAATACTGCTCCTATGTACAAGAATATAACTACTATAATACTGCCCCTATGTACAAGAATATAACTACTATAATACTGCTTCTATGTACAAGAATATAACTACTATAATACTGCCCCTATGTACAAGAGTATAACTACTATAATACTGCCCCCTATGTACAAGAATATAACTACTATAATACTGCCCCTATGTACAAGAATATAACTACTATAATACTGCCCCCTATGTACAAGAGTATAACTACTATAATACTGCTCCTATGTACAAGAATATAACTACTATAATACTGCCCCTATGTGCAAGAATATAACTACTATAATACTGCCCCCTATGTAGAAGACTATAACTACTATAATACTGCTCCTATGTACAAGAATATAACTACTATAATACTGCTCCCTATGTACAAGAATATAACTACTATAATACTGCCCCTATGTACAAGAATATAACTAGTATAATACTGCCCCTATGTGCAAGAATATAACTAGTATAATACTGCTCCCTATGTACAAGAATATAACTACTATAATACTGCCCCTATATGCAAGAATATAACTACTACAATACTGCCCCTATGTACAAGAATATAACTACTATAGTACTGCTCCTATATACAAGAATATAACTACTATAATACTGCCACCTATATGCAAGAATATAACTACTACAATACTGCCCCTGTGTACAAGAATATAACTACTATAATACTGCTCCCTATGTACAAGAATACAACTACTATAATACTGCTCCCTATGTACAAGAATATAACTACTATAATACTGCCTCCTAGCTGAGAGGTTGTGTGTTTGTAGCTCTCCTGATGTCTGGAGCAAGCCCAGGGAGGGGCCACCCTGGGCGGGGAAACTCCCCAAGCAAGGCCCAGGCTTCCAGGCCTACACTGGGAAGAAGCGCCCAAGCTGTTTCTAATGCAGATGGGAATCCTAAAGTGATTTCTGATGGGAAGAAAGCTCCGAATGGAAGTAGCAACAACAAGAAAGATGAAGCTGTGAAAGTGAGTAAAGTAACGGAACAAAGAAAAGCCATTGTATGTAAGAAAGTTGCAGTTAAGCAGTCGGCCAGCCAAGGCAAGCAAAGTGAAGTGCAACTAGGAGAAATCCAGAAGAAATCTCCTGGTGAGAAGCTGAATGGAGGAAAGCAGCCTGCAGCTCAGGAGAGGCCATCAGCGGCTTCAGGTGTGCAGCTGACTTCCAGCAGGCAGAGGAGAACCTCACTGGAGAGGCAGACATTACAGGAAAACTTGCAGCAGAAATATGTGGTGACCAGCATGGCGAGCTCTGGACGCACAAGGTCGCAGTCAGGTGGCAGCAGTAAAAGTGCTGTGGAGCCTGGAGCCATGAAACCAGCGGAGGTGAAAATTAAGGAGACGTCTGGGTTCAAGCAGCCGGGGACATCGCTGAATGCAGGATCCCAGGAGGAGACGCCACGTGCACCTGAGCTTCAGCTCGCAGAGGAGATCCCAGGACTGGTCAAGAAGTTCGGTGAGTTACAGCAGCAGAAAGACTCACTACAGATGCAGATAGACACTTGCTATAAGCTAAAGGCTATTAATCCCGGGAGTCATGATTTTTATGATGAGACTCTGAACACACTGGGTGTATTGCTGGCAAAAGTGGTGAGGGACATGGACTGCGTCCTAGAGAGGATGGGGCCCCTGGCGGAGACTTATAGGAACCAGGAACTGTTTAATTCACAGAATCAGAACTCTGCAGGTTCCAGGTCAGACATTGTTCCAGTGGACCCCAGAAGCAGGTGCGGCCAGTGCTGCAGCCTGCAAGTTTCTGCTTCCAAAAGGGGCAAATGCCGCACCAGCAGCAGCCTGTAGTACAGACCCCAGCAGACGTACCACAAGTCTCAGAATGCCCAGCAAAACTGCCTGCAGCAGATCCAAAGCAGAAGCATGTAGTGCAGATTCCAGCAGAGGTACAACAAGTCACAGAATGCCCAGCACAACAGCCTGCAGCAGATTCCAAGCAGCAGCATGAAGGGCACATTCCAGTAGAGGTACAACAAGTCGCAGAATGCCCAGCACAGCCGCCTGCAGCAGATTCCAAGCAGCAGCATGGACATTTTTCAGCAGAGGGACTACAAGTCTCAGAATGCCATGCACCACAGTTGGGCAGTGGACTGTGCCGGTAGTTCCTGATGGTGCCCAGCAGGGCTCTGATGCTGGGGATAACCGCGCTGTATCTGAGGGGTCGGGGGTTTGGGGGAGCACAGTATCTTTGCTGGACGCTGCGCAGTCTGATAGTGACATTGATGTTGATGATAATGTACATGATAATGTCTGTGATTTCCCCCCTTTAATTCCGAGCACACAAGGTGTAGAAGCCCCCCCTGCTGCAGACCCTCACCCCGTCAGTCAGCCTAGTGTGACCCCGCAGGTTCCCCCAGTAATGCCTGGAGTCGTGGCGCTCCGTCCTTCACCTCTGGTGCCAATTATACCGGCCAGGCGTTTAAACGGAGAAACGTTGTGCGTTTCCGGCACAGAGGTGCCAAGGAGGATCTGCCAGATAGAAGGTTTGTGGTCAGGGAGCACTTGTGTCGCCAGATGGGGTTTGCGCCAGTCAGCATCTTGGCGGTGATTAATCTTCCAGACAGGCAGGGCTATGACGTCAGCTTTAAGCTCATGAGTGACCTGGACAGGTTCTGGTCTAATTTCCCCAAGTTTAGAGACTCTGAGGGCTGGAGTAAGTTCAGCTTTATTCCTATCTCTAAGCCAGATACCGTTACGGTAAATCTCATCTTCTGGAATGAGTCTGTTCCCCCGCAGGACATTGTGGTGTGGCTCCGGAGGCATTGTGACCTGGTCTCTGACCTCACCAAAAGCAGAGACAATGATGGTATCTGGACGGGAGGGTGGAGGGTTTTGGTGAAACTGCGCCAGTGCGATAATATCACTGCCCACTTACCCAACTCCTTCTTTATTGGGAGGGAGAGGGGTGTGTGTTTCTATCCTGGGCAGCCTCGTAAGTGCTTCAAATGTGGCAAGGCGGGTCACCTGGCAAATATGTGTACTGTGGTGAAGTGCTACCTGTGTGGGGAGGTCGGCCATGTGGCTGCAGACTGCCAGAACATCAGGTGCAACCTCTGTGGGAAGATCGGTCACCCTCACAGGGACTGTCCTGACGCCTGGCACAATATCTGTAAGGACTATCCTGATGAGGATTTGGTGGCAGGGGCAGAGATTCTGGAGGAGGCAGCTTTACTGTCAGGGGAAATACTGGCCAGACCGGAGGCCCACCAGGGGTCTACTCAGGTGACACCAGAGCAGCAGGGTTCAGAGGGTGTACAGGGAAGTATGGAGGTTGTCCCTCAGGGGCAGCAGTCACAGGAAAGCATTACTTCAGTACTACCATCTGTGTCTCAGACTAAAAGGAAGAAAAAGGACAAGACCTGCCGTAAACCTGAGAAGGAGTATGACACTGGCCAAGGAGCCAGGAAGAAGGTCCAGAGTTCTGCAGGTATAATGGACTTATCTAATAGGTTTGGTGTTCTGTCTGAGTCTGACGGTGATTTTGAGAATGACCTTAGAAGAATTGACGCAGAGTTTGATAGGGACGTAGAGGACTGTCCTCCGCCCAAGCAGAAGCCATTACCTGAGGGCTCTCGGGTAGAGTCTGAAATGGAGACCGGCGGTGACCAGAATAACTCCGACTCAGATCTGTGACGCTGTCAACCACATAATGTCCGAGCCCAGATAGATAAAATCATTAGGAAATGTTAAGTTATGGAAGGATGTGTCACTGGGTTGAAATATGATGTTTTTTTTTTTTTGTTTTTTTTCCAACCAGGTGTATGGACTCTTTAAGATAATTTTATATGTATAATCCGGATATGTAATGTATGTACAATCCAAGTGAATTTATTTTTGTATTACTGGAGGAATGTCAGTATATTTGTATTTGTTTGGTTTTTACAATAAAAATTGCCCCCATGTACAAGAATATAACTACTATAATACTGCTCCTATATACAAGAATATAACTACTATAATACTGCTCCCTATGTACAAGAATATAACTACTATAATACTGCTCCTATATACAAGAATATAACTACTATAATACTGCCCCTATGTACAAGAATATAACTACTATAATACTGCCCCATGTACAAGAATATAACTACTATAATACTGCTCCTATATACAAGAATATAACTACTATAATACTGCCCCCTATGTACATGAATATAACTACTATAATACTGCCCCTATGTACAAGAATATAACTACTATAACATTACCCCTATGTACAAGAATATAACTACTATAATACTGCCCCTATGTACAATAATATAACTACTATAATACTGCCCCTATGTACAAGAATATAATACTATAATATGCCCCTATGTACAATAATATAACTACTATAATACTGCCCCTATGTACAAGAATATAACTACTATAATACTGCCCCTATGTACAAGATATAACTACTATAATACTGCCCCTATGTACAAGAATATAACTACTATAATACTGCCCCTATGTACAAGAATATAACTACTATAATACTGCCCCTATATACAAGAATATAACTACTATAATACTGCTCCTATATACAAGAATATAACTACTATAATACTGCTCCTATATACAAGAATATAACTACTATAATACTGCTCCTATGTACAAGAATATAACTCTATAATACTGCTCCTATATACAAGAATATAACTACTATAATACTGCCCCCTA
Source organism: Oophaga sylvatica (assembly GCA_033576555.1). Classification (NCBI taxonomy): domain Eukaryota; kingdom Metazoa; phylum Chordata; class Amphibia; order Anura; family Dendrobatidae; genus Oophaga; species Oophaga sylvatica. The sequence continues at coordinate 32,371 of JARQOD010007292.1, read as the reverse complement.
TGTACAAGAATATAACTTCTATAATACTGCTCCTATATACAAGAATATAACTACTATAATACTGCCCCTATGTACAAGAATATAACTGCTATAATACTGCCCCCATGTACAAGAATATAACTACTATAATACTGCTCCTATATACAAGAATATAACTACTATAATACTGCCCCCTATGTACATGAATATAACTACTATAATACTGCCCCTATGTACAAGAATATAACTACTATAATATTACCCCTATGTACAAGAATATAACTACTATAATACTGCCCCTATGTACAAGAATATAACTACTATAATACTGCCCCATGTACAAGAATATAACTACTATAATACTGCCCCTATGTATAAGAATATAACTGCTATAATACTGATTCCTATGTATAAGAATATAACTACTATAATACTGCCCCTATGTACAAGAATATAACTACTATAATACTGCCCCCTATGTACAAGAATATAACTACTATAATACTGCCCCTATGTACAAGAATATAACTACTATAATACTGCTCCTATATACAAGAATATAACTACTATAATACTGCCCCCTATGTACATGAATATAACTACTATAATACTGCCCCTATGTACAAGAATATAACTACTATAATATTACCCCTATGTACAAGAATATAACTACTATAATACTGCCCCATGTACAAGAATATAACTACTATAATACTGCCCCTATGTATAAGAATATAACTGCTATAATACTGATTCCTATGTATAAGAATATAACTACTATAATACTGCCCCTATGTACAAGAATATAACTACTATAATACTGCCCCCTATGTACAAGAATATAACTACTATAATACTGCCCCTATGTACAAGAATATAACTACTATAATACTGCTCCCTATATACAAGAATATAACTACTATAATACTGCTCCTATATACAAGAATATAACTACTATTATACTGCTCCTATATACAAGAATATAACTACTATAATACTGCTCCCTATGTACAAGAATATAACTTCTATAATACTGCTCCCTATGTACAAGAATATAACTTCTATAATACTGCTCCTATATACAAGAATATAACTACTATAATACTGCCCCCTATGTACAAGAATATAACTACTATAATACTGCCCCTATGTACAAGAATATAACTGCTATAATACTGCCCCCATGTACAAGAATATAACTACTATAATACTGCTCCTATATACAAGAATATAACTACTATAATACTGCCCCCTATGTACATGAATATAACTACTATAATACTGCCCCTATGTACAAGAATATAACTACTATAATATTACCCCTATGTACAAGAATATAACTACTATAATACTGCCCCTATGTACAATAATATAACTACTATAATACTGCCCCCTATGTACAATAATATAACTACTATAATACTGCCCCTATGTACAAGAATATAACTACTATAATACTGCCCCATGTACAAGAATATAACTACTATAATACTGCCCCTATGTATAAGAATATAACTGCTATAATACTGATTCCTATGTATAAGAATATAACTACTATAATACTGCCCCTATGTACAAGAATATAACTACTATAATACTGCCCCTATGTACAAGAATATAACTACTATAATACTGCTCCTATATACAAGAATATAACTACTATAATACTGCTCCTATGTACAAGAATATAACTACTATAATACTGCTCCCTATGTACAAGAATATAACTTCTATAATACTGCTCCTATATACAAGAATATAACTACTATAATACTGCCCCCTATGTACAAGAATATAACTGCTATAATACTGCCCCCATGTACAAGAATATAACTACTATAATACTGCTCCCTATGTACAAGAATATAACTACTATAATACTGCTCCCTATGTACAAGAATATAACTACTATAATACTGCCCCAATGTACATGAATATAACTACTATAATACTGCCCCTATGTACAAGAATATAACTACTATAATATTACCCCTATGTACAAGAATATAACTACTATAATACTGCTCCTATATACAAGAATATAGCTACTATAATACTGCTCCCTATGTACAAGAATATAACTACTATAATACTGCTCCCTATGTACAAGAATATAACAACTATAATACTGCCCCCTATGTACATGAATATAACTACTATAATATTACACCTATGTACAAGAATATAACTACTATAATACTGCTCCTATGTATAAGAATACAACTGCTATAATACTGATTCCTATGTATAAGAATATAACTACTATAATACTGCTCCTATGTAGAAGAATATAACTACTATAATACTGCCCCTATGTACAAGAATATAACTACTATAATACTGCCCCTATGTATAAGAATTAACTACTATAATACTGCCCCTATGTACAAGCATATAACTACTATAATACTGCCTCCTAGCTGATAGGTTGTGTGTTTGTAGCTCTCCTGATGTCTGGAGCAAGCCCAGGGAGGGGCCACCCTGGGCGGGGAAACTCCCCAAGCAAGGCCCAGGCTTCCAGGCCTACACTGGGAAGAAGCGCCCAAGCTGTTTCTAATGCAGATGGAAATCCTAAAGTGATTTCTGATGGGAAGAAAGCTCCGAATGGAAGTAGCAGCAACAAGAAGGATGAAGCTGTGAAAGTGAGTAAAGTAACGGAACAAGGAGAAGCCATTGTATGTAAGAAAGTTGCAGTTAAGCAGTCGGCCAGCCAAGGCAAGCAAAGTGAAGTGCAATTAGGAGAAATCCAGAAGAAATCTCCTGGTGAGAAGCTGAATGGAGGAAAGCAGCCTGCAGCTCAGGAGAGGCCATCAGCGGCTTCAGGTGTGCAGCTGACTTCCAGCAGGCAGAGGAGAACCTCACTGGAGAGACAGACGCTCCAGGAAAACTTGCAGCAGAAATATGTGGTGACCAGCATGGCGAGCTCTGGACGCACAAGGTCGCAGTCAGGTGGCAGCAGTAAAAGTGCTGTGGAGCCTGGAGCCATGAAACCAGCGGAGGTGAAAATTAAGGAGACGTCTGGATTCAAGCAGCCGGGGACATCGCTGAATGCAGGATCCCAGGAGGAGACGCCGCGTGCACCTGAGCTTCAGCTCGCAGAGGAGATCCCAGCACTGGTCAAGAAGTTCGGTGAGTTACAGCAGCAGAAAGACTCACTGCAGATGCAGATGGACACTGGTTATAAGCTAAAGGCTGTTAATCCCGGGAGTCATGATTTTTATGACGAGGCTCTAAACACACTGGGTGTATTGCTGGCAAAAGTGGTGAGGGACATGGACTGCGTCCTAGAGAGGATGGGGCCCCTGGCAGAGACTTATAGGAACCAGGAACTGTTTAAGTCACAGAAGCAGAACTCTGCAGGTTCCAGGTCAGAAATTGTCCCAGGTGGACCCCAGAAGCAGGTGCGGCCAGTGCTGCAGCCTGCAAGTTTCTGCTTCCAAAAGGGGCAAATGCCGCACCAGCAGCAGCCTGTAGTGCAGACCCCAGCAGAGGTACCACAAGTCTCAGAATGGCCAGCAATACTGCCTGCGGCACATCCAAAGCAGAAGCATGTAGTGCAGATTCCAGCAGAGGTACAACAAGTCACAGAATGCCCAGCACAACAGCGTGCAGCAGATTCCAAGCAGCAGCATGAAGGGCACATTCCAATAGAGGTACAACAAGTCGCAGAATGCCCAGCACAGCCGCCTGCAGCAGATTCCAAGCAGCAGCATGGACATTTTTCAGCAGAGGGACTACAAATCTCAGAATGCCAAGCACCACAGTTGGGCAGTGGACATGTGCCGGTAGTTCCTGATGGTGGCCAGCAGGGCTCTGATGCTGGGGATAACCACGCTGTATCTGAGGGGTCGGGGGTTTGGGGAGCACAGTATCTTAGCCGGACGCTGCGCAGTCTGATAGTGACATTGATGTTGATGATAATGTGCATGATAATGTCTGTGATTTCCCCCCTTTAATTCCGAGCACACAAGGTGTAGCAGCCCCCCTGCTGCTGACCCTCACCCCGTCAGTCAGCCTAGTGTGACCCCGCAGGTTCCCCCCAGTAATGCCTGGAGTCGTGGTGTCCATCCTTCACCTCTGGTGCCAATTATACCGGCCAGGCGTTTAAAACGGAGAAACGTCGTTCGTTTCCGGCACAGAGGTGCCAAGGAGGATCTGCCAGATAGAAGGTTTGTGGTCAGGGAGCTCTTGTGTCGCCAGATGGGGTTTGCGCCAGTCAGCATCTTGGCGGTGATTAATCTTCCAGACAGGCAGGGCTATGACGTCAGTTTTAAGCTCATGACTGACCTGGACAAGTTATGGTCTAATTTCACCAAGTTTAGAGACTCTGGGGGCTGGAGTAAGTTCAGCTTTATTCCTATCTCTAAGCCAGATACCGTTACGGTTAATCTCATCTTCTGGAATGAGTCTGTTCCCCCGCAGGACATTGTGGTGTGGCTCCGGAGGAATTGTGACCTGGTCTCTGACCTTACCAAAAGCAGAGACAATGATGGTATCTGGACGGGAGGGTGGAGGGTTTTGGTGAAACTGCGCCAGTGCAATAATATCACTGCCCACTTAACCAACTCCTTCTTTATTGGCAGGGAGAGGGGTGTGTGTTTCTATCCTGGGCAGCCTCGTAAGTGCTTCAAATGTGGCAAGGCAGGTCACCTGGCAAATACGTGTACTGTGGTGAAGTGCAACCTGTGTGGGGAGGTCGGCCATGTGGCTGCAGACTGCCAGAACGTCAGGTGCAACCTTTGTGGGAAGATCGGTCACCCTCACAGGGACTGTCCTGACGCCTGGCACAATATCTGTAAGGACTATCCTGATGAGGATTTGGTGGCAGGGGCAGAGATTCTGGAGGAGGCAGCTTTACTGTCAGGGGAATTACTGGCCAGACCGGAGGTCCACCAGGGGTCTACTCAGGTGACACCAGAGCAGCAGGGTACAGAGGGTGCACAGGGGAGTATGGAGGTTGTCCCTCAGGGGCAGCAGTCACAGGAAGGCATTACTTCAGTACTACCATCTGTGTCTGAAGGGAATAGCAAATATCAGACTAAAAGGAAGAAGAAGGACAAGACCTCCCGCAAACCTGAGAAGGAGTATGACACTGGCCAAGGGGCCAGGAAGAAGGTTCAGAGTTCTGCAGGTGTAATGGACTTATCTAATAGGTTTGGCGTTCTGTCTGAGTCTGACGGTGATTTTGAGGATGACCTTAGAAGACTTGACGCAGAGTTTGAAAGGGACGTAGAGGACTGTCCTCCGCCAAAGCGGAAGCCATTACCTGAGGGCTCTCGGGTAGAGTCGGAAATGGAGACCGGTGGTGACCAGAATAAATCCGACTCAGATCTGTTACGCCGTCAACCACATAATGTCCGAGCCCAGATAGATAAAACCATTCGGAAAATTAGGAAATGTTAAGTTATGGAAGGATGTGTCACTGGGTTGAAATATGATGTTTTTTTTTTTTTTTTCCAACCAGATGTATGGACTCTTTAAGTTAATTTTATATGTATAATCCGGATATGTAATGAATGTATGTACAATCCAAGAGAATTTAGTTTTGTATTACTGGAGGAATGTCGTTATATTTGTATTTGTTTGGTTTTTACAATAAAAATTGCCCCTATGTACAAGAATATAACTACTATAATACTGCCCCTATGTACAAGAATATAAGTACTATAATAATGCCCCTATGTACAAGAATATAACTACTATAATATTACCCCTATGTACAAGAATATAACTACTATAATACTGCTCCTATATACAAGAATATAACTACTATAATACTGCCCCCTATGTACAAGAATATAACTGCTATAATACTGCCCCCATGTACAAGAATATAACTACTATAATACTGCTCCCTATGTACAAGAATATAACTACTATAATACTGCCCCCTATGTACATGAATATAACTACTATAATACTGCCCCTATGTACAAGAATATAACTACTATAATATTACCCCTATGTACAAGAATATAACTACTATAATACTGCTCCTATGTACAAGAATATAACTACTATAATACTGCCCCTATGTGCAAGAATATAACTACTATAATACTGCCCCTATGTATAAGAATATAAACTACTATAATACTGCCCCTATGTACAAGAATATAACTATAATACTGCCCCTATGTACAAGAATATAACTACTATAATATTACACCTATGTACAAGAATATAACTACTATAATACTGCTCCTATGTACAAGAATATAACTACTATAATACTGCTTCTTATATACAAGAATATAACTACTATAATACTGCCCCTATGTACAAGAATATAACTACTATAATACTGCTCCTATATACAAGAATATAACTACTATAATACTGTCCCTATGTACAAGAATATAACTACTATAATACTGCCCCTATGTACAAGAATATAACTACTATAATACTGATCCTATATACAAGAATATAACTACTATAATACTGCTCCTATATACAAGAATATAACTACTATAATACTGCTCCCTATGTACAAGAATATAACTACTATAATACTGCTCCTATATACAAGAATATAACTACTATAATACTGCCCCCTATGTACAAGAATATAACTGCTATAATACTGCCCCATGTACAAGAATATAACTACTATAATACTGCTCCCTATGTACAAGAATATAACTACTATAATACTGCCCCCTATGTACATGAATATAACTACTATAATACTGCCCCTATGTACAAGAATATAACTACTATAATATTACCCCTATGTACAAGAATATAACTACTATAATACTGCTCCTATGTATAAGAAAATAACTGCTATAATACTGATTCCTATGTACAAGAATATAACTGCTGTAATACTGCTCCTATGTACAAGAATATAACTACTATAATACTGCCCCCTATGTACAAGAATATAACTACTATAATACTGCTCCTATGTACAAGAATATATCTACTATAATACTGCCCCTATGTACAAGAATATAACTACTATAATACTGCTCCTATGTACAGGAATATAACTACTATAATATTACACCTATGTACAAGAATATAACTACTATAATACTGCTCCTATGTACAAGAATATAACTACTATAATACTGCTTCTTATATACAAGAATATAACTACTATAATACTGCCCCTATGTACAAGAATATAACTACTATAATACTGCCCCCTATGTATAAGAATATAACTACTATAATACTGCCCCTATGTACAAGAATATAACTACTATAATACTGCCCCTATGTACAAGAATATAACTACTATAATACTGCCCCTATGTACAAGAATATAACTACTATAATACTGCCCCTATGTACAAGAATATAACTACTATAATACTGCCCCTATGTACAAGAATATAACTACTATAATACTGCTCCTATATACAAGAATATAACTACTATAATACTGCTCCTATATACAAGAATATAACTACTATAATACTGCTCCTATGTATAAGAATATAACTACTATAATACTGCTCCTATGTATAAGAATATAACTACTATAATACTGCCCCCTATGTATAAGAATATAACTACTATAATACTGCCCCTATGTACAAGAATATAACTACTATAATACTGCCCCTATGTACAAGAATATAACTACTATAATACTGCCCCTATGTACAAGAATATAACTACTATAATACTGCCCCTATGTACAAGAATATAACTACTATAATACTGCTCCTATATACAAGAATATAACTACTATAATACTGCTCCTATATACAAGAATATAACTACTATAATACTGCTCCCTATGTACAAGAATATAACTACTATAATACTGCTCCTATGTATAAGAATATAACTACTATAATACTGCTCCTATGTATAAGAATATAACTACTATAATATTACCCCTATGTACAAGAATGTAACTACTATAATACTGCCCCCTATGTATAAGAATATAACTACTATAATACTGCTCCTATGTATAAGAATATAACTACTATAATATTACCCCTATGCACAAGAATATAACTACTATAATACTGCTCCTATGTATAAGAATATAACTACTATAAATACTGCCCCTATGTATAACAATATAACTACTATAATACTGCCTCCTAGCTGAGAGGTTGTGTGTTTGTAGCTCTCCTGATGTCTGGAGCAAGCCCAGGGAGAGGCCACCCTGGGCGCGGAAGCTCCCCAGGCAAGGCCCAGGCTTCCCGGCCTACACTGGGACAAGCCTCCCAGGCCTCTCCTAATGGGAATGTTAATCCCAGAGCCACTGTCAGAGCAGTGAATGCAGCGAGTCAAAGCTGCAGCAGTTCTGTGAAGGAGGAAAAAGCCGTCAGTAAAGTTTTGGGAGGAAAACCTTCTCCAAGTCCAGCAAAGAAGCAAGAAGGAAAAGTGTCGGTCAGTGATGGGTTACAGCACAATGTGAAGTCAGGTAACTCCCCAGTCAGCAAGCAGCTCCTGCCGGGTGCACAGGTGAGATCAGCCCCAGCTGTGCAGATCACCTCTCCTGCTCCCAGGCAGAGACGGACGTCTTTGGAAAGACAAACCATCCAGGAGAACTTACAGCAGCATGGCAGTATGGCGCGGTCAGGACGCACACGGTCGCAGTCAGGTGGCAGCAGTAAAAGTGCTGTGGAGCCTGGAGCCATGAAACCAGCGGTGGTGAAAATTAAGGAGACGTCTGGGTTCAAGCAGCCGGGGACATCGCTGAATGCAGGATCCCAGGAGGAGACGCCACGTGCACCTGAGCTTCAGCTCGCAGAGGAGATCCCAGGACTGGTCAAGAAGTTCGGTGAGTTACAGCAGCAGAAAGACTCACTACAGATGCAGATAGACACTTGCTATAAGCTAAAGGCTATTAATCCCGGGAGTCATGATTTTTATGATGAGACTCTGAACACACTGGGTGTATTGCTGGCAAAAGTGGTGAGGGACATGGACTGCGTCCTAGAGAGGATGGGGCCCCTGGCGGAGACTTATAGGAACCAGGAACTGTTTAAGTCACAGAAGCAGAACTCTGCAGGTTCCAGGTCAGACATTGTCCCAGGTGGACCCCAGAAGCAGGTGCGGCCAGTGCTGCAGCCTGCAAGTTTCTGCTTCCAAAAGGGGCAAATGCCGCACCAGCAGCAGCCTGTAGTACAGACCCCAGCAGACGTACCACAAGTCTCAAAATGCCCAGCAAAACTGCCTGCAGCAGATCCAAAGCAGAAGCATGTAGTGCAGATTCCAGCAGAGGTACAACAAGTCACAGAATGCCCAGCACAACAGCCTGCAGCAGATTCCAAGCAGCAGCATGAAGGGCACATTCCAGTAGAGGTACAACAAGTCGCAGAATGCCCAGTACAGCCGCCTGCAGCAGATTCCAAGCAGCAGCATGGACATTTTTCAGCACAGGGACTACAAGTCTCAGAATGCCATGCACCACAGTTGGGCAGTGGACATGTGCCGGTAGTTCCTGATGGTGCCCAGCAGGGCTCTGATGCTGGGATAACCGCGCTGTATCTGAGGGGTCGGGGGTTTGGGGGAGCACAGTATCTTTGCTGGACGCTGCGCAGTCTGATAGTGACATTGATGTTGATGATAATGTTCATGATGATGTCTGTGATTTCCCCCCTTTAATTCCGAGCACACAAGGTGTAGAAGCCCCCCTTGCTGCAGACCCTCACCCCGTCAGTCAGCCTAGTGTGACCCCGCAGGTTCCCCCCAGTAATGCCTGGAGTCGTGGCACTCCGTCCTTCACCTCTGGTGCCAATTATACCGGCCAGGCGTTTAAACGGAGAAACGTTGTGCGTTTCCGGCACAGAGGTGCCAAGGAGGATCTGCCAGATAGAAGGTTTGTGGTCAGGGAGCTCTTGTGTCGCCAGATGGGGTTTGCGCCAGTCAGCATCTTGGCGGTGATTAATCTTCCAGACAGGCAGGGCTATGACGTCAGCTTTAAGCTCATGAGTGACCTGGACAGGTTCTGGTCTAATTTCCCCAAGTTTAGAGACACTGAGGGCTGGAGTAAGTTCAGCTTTATTCCTATCTCTAAGCCAGATACCGTTACGGTAAATCTCATCTTCTGGAATGAGTCTGTTTCCCCGCAGGACATTGTGGTGTGGCTCCGGAGGCATTGTGACCTGGTCTCTGACCTCACCAAAAGCAGAGACAATGATGGTATCTGGACAGGAGGGTGGAGGGTTTTGGTGAAACTGCGCCAGTGCGATAATATCACTGCCCACTTACCCAACTCCTTCTTTATTGGGAGGGAGAGGGGTGTGTGTTTCTATCCTGGGCAGCCTCGTAAGTGCTTCAAATGTGGCAAGGCGGGTCACCTGGCGAATACGTGTACTGTGGTGAAGTGCAACCTGTGTGGGGAGGTCGGCCATGTGGCTGCAGACTGCCAGAACATCAGGTGCAACCTCTGTGGGAAGATCGGTCACCCTCACAGGGACTGTCCTGACGCCTGGCACAATATCTGTAAGGACTATCCTGATGAGGATTTGGTGGCAGGGGCAGAGATTCTGGAGGAGGCAGCTTTACTGTCAGGGGAAATACTGGCCAGACCGGAGGCCCACCAGGGGTCTACTCAGGTGACACCAGAGCAGCAGGGTTCAGAGGGTGCACAGGGAAGTATGGAGGTTGTCCCTCAGGGGCAGCAGTCACAGGGAGGCATTACTTCAGTACTACCATCTGTGTCTCAGACTAAAAGGAAGAAAAAGGACAAAGACCTCCCGTAAACCTGAGAAGGAGTATGACACTGACCAAGGAGCCAGGAAGAAGGTCCAGAGTTCTGCAGGTGTAATGGACTTATCTAATAGGTTTGGTGTTCTGTCTGAGTCTGACGGTGATTTTGAGGATGACCTTAGAAGAATTGACGCAGAGTTTGATAGGGACGTAGAGGACTGTCCTCCGCCCAAGCGGAAGCCATTACCTGAGGGCTCTCGGGTAGAGTCTGAAATGGAGACCGGCGGTGACCAGAATAACTCCGACTCAGATCTGTGACGCTGTCAACCACATAATGTCCGAGCCCAGATAGATAAAATCATTAGGAAATGTTAAGTTATGGAAGGATGTGTCACTGGGTTGAAATATGATGTTTCAGCTGCAGATGAAGGAAGAGAGCCACAGTAATTCATTACTGATGGGTAGGCGGAGCCCCAGATCAGGATGTTACCTCAGATCAAAAGAGTGATGACTGGCTGGCCCCTCCAGCTCGGGCTCCTCCTACTCAGCTCCAGTCTAAGATTTGAGGTCCAGAGGATGGTCGCTGCTAATGCAGCTCCTCAGAAAATTTTATTATTTTAATATTCGGACAGGAGACTTGGATCACTAGTTGGTCTAGAGGTCTCAGGGGTATCAGCGCTGCTGTACCCCAACCTCTCCCTTGGCGGATCTGTATTTACTCAAAGTCCCTGCAGAATCCTTGCCGGCCCTGGGGGATGAGGAGAGCTTCTCTGGCGGGAACGCAAACCACACGTGCGGTCACTGCGTTCTTCGCCCTGGAGGGAAGCATGGGCACTGCGCCAGAAACCCCTGAGGGTCCCTGTGGCGCCTTGGCTGGTGAGTACTCCACACAAATTTTAATAATAATTATGTGTGAGTGCTTTAGCGTCTGAATGAGCAGCGCTATTACTAATGTCAGCGTTACTATGTCAGTATGCGTCAGCGCTGCTGTGACAGCGCTAATACATGTAATGTCAGTATGCTTCAGCGCTGCTGTGACAGCGCTACTACATGTAATGTCAGTATGCGTCAGCGCTGCTGTGACAGCGCTAATACATGTAATGTCAGTATGCTTCAGCGCTGCTGTGACAGCGCTACTACATGTAAATGTCAGTAAGCTTCAGCGCTGCTGTGACAGCGCTACTACATGTAATGTCAGTATGCTTCAGTGCTACTGTGACAGCGCTACTACATGTAATGTCAGTATGCTTCAGCGCTGCTGTGACAGCGCTACTACATGAAGATGTGGTGATTTTTTGTCCGCAGGCAGATAGCTGCAGGACAGAGAGGGAGCAGGAGCGGGGAGAGTTCGCGCTCATTATTTGAGCTAGCAGGGGGCGTGGCCTATCGATCCCGGTCTTTTGAGCAGGAAGACGCGCGCTCTGGCTTTTCTCCTGCGACCCCCTCACTGTGGCGGCCATTACTCAGGCTCCTGGGCTCCTCGGACCGCTCCCCTCCTCATATAGACACCACGGCCAGCTGGGTGAGTGTGGATTCCTCACCCCGCAGCGCAGCGATCGACCATCCTGCAGCTGCAGTCTCATCAGAGACATAAAAATTGGCTGGGACTCACAAATATATATATATTTTGGTGAGTTTGCAATATTAACCCCTTTGAGGGTTATTTCTACCTGCTAAAATTGCTGACTGAATACCGCTGGGGTAACTCTGCTTGGTGGAGCGTTAACCCTTCAGCGTTTGAAAAAAAAAAAAAAAAAAAAAAACCGCATAGTTTTTTTGCTGGTATTACCGCTTTGACCTGCTCATACAGATGAGACATGTCTGAACAGAGTTCAGATGCCGCGGATCACGTCCCAGTGCCATTGCGGCAATCAGATACGCAGACCTCCACAGCGTCTAGCGCTGCGGTCGACAGCGGTGGAAAATTGGATGATATCGCTCGATCGATTAATAACTTATCTGACCTTTTAGGTCAATATGTGTCTGCTAATGCCTCTCAGAGGAAGCGACGCAGGCCGTTACCGGCCTCTACACGGAGCGAGTCAGAGGTATCTGATATTGGGCAGAGTTCCCCTTTATATTCGGATGGAGAAATATCCGATTCAGATGCGGACGAGCCGCAGGGGCGTTCCTCTATGGCGAAGCGTACGGAGGCATTAATTGAAGCCATGAGAGATATACTACAGTTACCGGAGGAGGTAACTAGTCGTCCTGGTAAATCAGCACGCATGTTCCAGGAGTCCCGTGCTTCGCGCACAACATTGCCAGCTCTGGATGAGCTTAATGGTGTAATAGAGGAGGAACGTCTATGTCCAGATAAGCGTTTTCATGGAACGCATTTCTTTGATACACTTTATCCTTGCTCTACGGAGTTAAAGGCTAATTGGACCTCTGCTCCTGAAGTGGATGTGTCTTTATCTCAGCTTAATAAATCCTCACTACTCCCTATTAAGGGAAAAGCGAGCTTACAGGAGCCTTTGGATAGAAAGGCAGAATTGGCGGCAAAAGCAAGCTATGAGGCTGCGGGTCATGGATTTCGAGCAGTGCTAGGATCCATGTGTGCTGCTAGAGCTTCTCTAAGCTGGTTGGCACGTCTGAAGACGGAGTTGCAAAATGAATCTCCGTTATCTGAGATACGGGAAACTTGTGAATGGTTAGAAACGGCAGCCTGTTATATCTTTGATGCCGGTCTGGATATGGCATCTCTGCTGGCCAAAGCGCAAGCTTCAGCGGTCACAGTCAGAAGAGCTTTATGGCTCAGACAGTGGGCCGGGACGCAGTTTCCAAACAAGGGTTGTTGGCCTTACCTTACAAGGGTGGCCATCTTTTTGGATCCGACCTTACAGAGCTGATTTCCAAGGCTAAGGCAAAGGAATCAGCATTACCACAGCGAAGGGCCATGGCCTCGGTGTCCAGTAAGCCTGGTGTTTATAGTGGTCGGCGGTCCTTTCGGGGCCGAGGACGATCTAGTCACTCCTCGTGGGGATCGGGTCGTCCTTCTTTCTCAGGAAAGAAATCCTCTCAGAAAACTCGTACTCCCTGGAAGCAGAGTTTCCGCCAGAACAAGCGGGAACTTGACAAGAAAACCGCAAAGTCGGATTGACGCCAGGGGTCCACTCGAGGATTCTCGAGTGGGGGGTCGCCTGCTTCTTTTCAAGGAGACTTGGATGGCTCGCGTTCCAGATTCCTGGGTAACGCGGATAGTGTCGGCAGGCTATTTCATAGAGTTTGCTTCTCAACCCCCAAATGTTTTTTGTCAATCTCGCGTTCCGTCGGAACCCGAGCTTGTTGTCGCTCTACAGCGAGAGGTCGAATCGCTACTACAAAAGGGTGTAGTGATACCGGTTCCGTCAGAGGACCGAGGGAAAGGTTTTTATTCCAACCTTTTTATAGTTCCCAAAAAGGAGAACAAATTTCGCCCGATTCTGGATCTCAAGCGATTAAACCGGCATGTTTATGCCCGGAAATTTCGCATGGAGTCGCTTCGTTCCGTTGTGGCAGCTCTGTCACAGAACGATTTTCTGGTGTCAATCGACATTCGCGACGCCTATTTGCATATTCCCATCGGAAAGGCTCATCAGCGCTTTCTTCGATTTGCCATAGGTCAGAATCATTACCAGTTCGTGGCTCTGCCGTTCGGCTTAGCCTCAGCGCCAAGGGTCTTTACAAAAGTTCTGGCGCCCCTCATGGCACTCCTTCGAAGACAGGGGATTACGATTCTCCCTTATCTGGACGATCTTTTGATCGTGGCTTCCTCGGAGGAGGAGGCATTGACGGCTCGGGATTTGTCTCTTCAGTTTCTGAAAGACTTCGGTTGGCTGGTCAATTGGGAGAAGTCGTCCCTGGAACCATCGAGGACAATTCTCTTTTGGGAATGCATCTCGACACGTTTCGGTCGGTAGTTTCCCTACCACCAGACAAACAGTCATGTCTTCTTCGACATGTACAGATTATGACATCCTCAATGGCAATGTCCCTACGGAAGTGTATGCGTCTTCTGGGACTGATGGTGGCGTCCATGGAGGCAATTCCTTTTGCCCAGTTCCACTCCAGGACTCTTCAAAGGTTCATCTTGAGTCGATGGAACCAGTCGCAATCGCTGGATTGCAGTGTCACCATTTCTCGCGCGGTGCGGGATTCTCTAGAATGGTGGTTACGTCCAGGGCATTCTCCCTGGGGAAGTCTTTCCTCCCTCTGAAGTGGTCAGTCATAACCACCGATGCCAGCCTGACGGGCTGGGGGGTGTTTGGAACAATCTCTGGATTCAGGGGTATGGTCACCGGAAGAGTCTGTGCTTCCGATCAACATCCTGGAATTGAGGGCGATTTTTCTTTGCCTCCAACATTGGACGGTCCCTTTGAGCGGTCTGCCAGTCCGTGTGCAGACAGACAATGCGACGGCTGTCGCGTATATCAATCACCAAGGTGGGACAAGGAGTTCCACACTCATGGTAGAGGTGTCCCGAATTCTGATTTGGGCAGAGGCCAATGTACCAGCCATTTCGGCGATTCACATTCCAGGGGTTCAGAATATTACAGCGGACTTTCTCAGTCGCAGAAGGATGGATCCCGGGGAATGGAGCCTCCACCCGGAAGTCTTTGCACTACTGTGCTCTCGCTGGGGAACCCCCCAAGTGGATTTGATGGCTTCCAGGTCCAATGCCAAGTTACCGACATTCATGTCCAGGTACAAGGACCCGAAGGCGGTGGCGGTGGATGCTCTAGTGGCTCAGTGGGATCAGTTCAAGCTGATCTATGTATTCCCGCCGATATCCTTACTTCCTCTAGTGCTGCGTCGGATCAGACTAGAGAGAATTCCAGCTATTCTGATAGCTCCAGACTGGCCAAGAAGGGTGTGGTTCTCGACAATAATGTCGCTGTTGGCGGCACCTCCGTTTCCACTCCCTCTTCAACAGGACTTGTTGACTCAGGGCCCATTTGTCATCCGGACTTGATGTCCCTGCGTTTGACGGCGTGGCTCTTGAGACCGAGATCTTGACCCGTAGAGGTTTTTCAGCCGAGGTCATTGCTACCCTTCGTGCTGCAAGATGTCCGGCTACTTCTAGGATTTACCACAAAATTTGGGAAACCTTCTTTTCGTGGTGTTTGGGGTCTTCTCGGAACCCGAGAAAATTTTCCATTCCCAACCTGTTGGCTTTTCTGCAGCATGGGCTAGACAAGGGTTTGGCAGTTAGCACTCTGAAAGGTCAGATTTCTGCTCTGTCCTTATTATTCCGGAGAACCATTGCTTCGAATAGAGACGTGATCTCTTTTTTCCGAGGTATCTCTCGTAAGTTTCCGCCGCGGAAGGCACCCGTGTCTCCTTGGCGGCTCAACCTTGTTTTGGAGGCTCTTCAGCATAAACCTTTTGAACCTATGGTTTCTGCTAGCCTTTCTTTACTTTCTTGGAAGGTGGCTTTCCTTGTTGCAGTCACTTCCTTGAGGAGAGTTTCTGAATTGGCAGCTCTTTCTTGCTCGCCTCCTTTTCTGGAGTTTTTTCCGGATCGTGTAGTGCTTCGCACTCGGGGTGATTTTTTGCCTAAAGTGGTGTCACAATTTCATGTTAACCAGGATATTGTGTTGCCTTCACTCTGTCCGGATCCGAAGAATACGAAAGAGCGAGATTTACACTCATTGGATTTAGTGCGGGCCTTGAAGTTTTATCTATCTATTACTCAAGGTTTTCGTAAGACGGACTCCCTGTTTGTGGTTCCGGCAGGTCGTCGGCGTGGTCAACGAGCTTCCAAGGGTTCTATAGCTCGTTGGATCCGGTCAGCTATTTTGGAAGCTTACCGTCTTCGGGGTGAATCTTGCCCGATTAAGATTCGAGCCCATTCCACGAGAGCTGTGGCTTCATCGTGGGCTTTTCATCAAGGTGCTTCGGCAGTGCAGCTTTGCCGAGCGGCGACTTGGCGCTCTGTCCACACGTTTACAAGATTTTATAAAGTGGACGTCAGTGCTTCCGCTGATGCAGCCCTCGGACGTAGGGTCCTGCAGGCAGCTGTAGTTTAAAGTTCTGGATGAACTTGTGTTTAGCGCTGGTTGCGCTTTGTTGTTAAGGTTGTTGGGTTTCTGCCTTTTGTTGGTTTTTTCCCACCCTTATTTTTGAACTGCTTTGGGACGTCCCATCAGTAATGAATTACTGTGGCTCTCTTCCTTCATCTGCAGCTGAAACACGGATTTTGGTAAAGACTTACCTGTAAAATCCTTTTCAGCGAAGGAAGGAAGAGAGACACAGTACCCTCCCACGGCAGAAGTGTGTTGATGTTTTCAGATGCAGCGCGACCCTTATCTGATAGCGATTATCTGGGCTGAGGTCAGCGCGCTAAGGCTCTGTTCCAGCATCGCCAGCTCATCGCAGTAGTCAGGTTCCGTGAGTAGTACCTGGAACTCTGTGGTTTTTGGCTTTCTTTGCATGCATAACCTGTATCCTTGTGTTTTTTCTCTGAAGTTCCTTCAGAAGGGGTTATGTTGCTCCGCTGGTGATCTTGGCTCTTTTCCTAAAAGCTTTGATACGACTGGAGCTGAGTAGGAGGAGCCCGAGCTGGAGGGGCCAGCCAGTCATCACTCTTTTGATCTGAGGTAACATCCTGATCTGGGGCTCCGCCTACCCATCAGTAATGAATTACTGTGTCTCTCTTCCTTCCTTCGCTGAAAAGGATTTTACAGGTAAGTCTTTACCAAAATCCGTGTTTTTTTGTTTTTTTTTTTCCCAACCAGGTGTATGGACTCTTTAAGATAATTTTATATGTATAATCCGGATATGTAATGAATGTACAATCCAAGTGAATTTATTTTTGTATTACTGGAGGAATGTCAGTATATTTGTATTTGTTTGGTTTTTACAATAAAAATTGCCCCTATGTATAAGAATATAACTACTATAATACTGCTCCTATGTATAAGAATATAACTACTATAATATTCCCCTATGTACAAGAATATAACTACTATAATACTGCTCCTATGTACAAGAATATAACTACTATAATACTGCCCCTATGTACAAGAATATAACTACTATAATACTTCCCCCTATGTATAAGAATATAACTACTATAATACAGCCCCTATGTACAAGAATATAACTACTATAATACTGCCTCTATGTACAAGAATATAACTACTATAATACTGCCCCCTATGTATAAGAATATAACTACTATAATACTGCCCCTATATACAGGAATATAACTACTATAATACTGCTCCTATGTACAAGAATATAACTACTATAATACTGTCCCTATGTGCAAGAATATAACGACTATAATACTGCCCCTATGTACAAGACTATAACTACTATAATACTGTCCCCTATGTAAAAGAATGTAACTACTATAATACTGCCCCCTATGTACAAGAATGTAACTACTATAATACTGCCCCTATGTACTAGGGTATAACTACTATAATACTGCTCCTATATACAAGAATATAACTACTATAATACTGCCCCTATATACAAGAATATAACTACTATAATACTGCTCATATATACAAGAATATAACTACTATAATACTGCTCCTATATACAAGAATATAACTACTATAATACTGCCCCTATATACAAGAATATAACTATAATACTGCTCCTATATACAAGAATATAACTACTATATTACTGCTCCTATGTACAAGAATATAACTACTATAATACTGCCCCTATGTACAAGAATATAACTACTATAATGATCTTTTTATTAAAAAACTGACAACAATATATCACAGAAATATTACATTAAAATCTGATAAAATATTGTGTTGTTACATCACATACAGAATAACATTAGCAAACATTGACAAATCCCGATACATGGATGTTCCTCCAGGTCACATTAACTGGGTTACTCTTTATATCCTTCTTATATACGGCCTTGAGACTTTCTAGGATCTTATACCTGACAGTGTCACAGGACAGGACTTCCTTATTGATGAGCAGGCAGCACCTTGCACACCACAGGTGGTAGATGGTCACCACATTTATTATATACAGAGTGCTTCTGTTACACGTCCTGAGCTCAGGTTTGAAGTCTCCGTACAGCAGCTGACCATACGACTGTCCCACCAGGTGCGGTAACTTTAGGGACAAGGACACAGACTCCCATACCTGTATACTAAAGTGACACTCTAACAGCAGATGGTCCATCGTCTCCAGTCTGTGATTCCTGATTGCCAATCCTCATTGAATGGTTCAGTACTGTTTGTAACCACCAGAGGGAGCTTCTGCTCAGAATTAATTTCTAAAACATTCAAAACAGTAACAAAAAAAAAAAATATATCCTCCTCAGCACCCAGAGAAAAAGAGGGAAAAAATGCAAATGGCAAGCACAAAAACAAAAAATATCTTATCTGAGAGCAGGAGAAGAGGCAAGACACAGCAAGCTTCCAAGTGAACCAGGAAACAACGTTGAGACAAGAACAATTGTTCACCGGCAACCATGATGGGAGGGAACCTCCCTTATATTCAGCCAGTCTGTGATTCCTGATTGCCAATCCTCATTGAATGGTTCAGTACTGTTTGTAACCACCAGAGGGAGCTTCTGCTCAGAATTCATTTCTAAAACATTAACAACAGTCATCATTGCAATGCACAAAAATGGCCTAACAGGGAAGAGTATCGCAGCTAGAAAGATTGCACCTCAGTCAACAATCTATCGCATCATCAAGAACTTCAAGGAGAGAGGTTCCATTGTTGCCAAAGAGGCTCCAGGGCGCCCAAGAAAGACCAGCAAGCGCCAGGACCGTCTCTTAAAAGTGTTTCAGCTGCGGGATCGGCTACCAGCAGTGCAGAGCTTGATCAGGAATGGCAGCAGGCAGGTGTGAGTGCATCTGCACGCACTGTGAGGCGGAGACTCTTGGAGCAAGGCCTGGTCTCAAGGAGGGCAGCAAAGAAGCCACTTCTCTCCAGAAAAAACATCATGGACAGACTGATATTCTGCAAAAGGTACAGGCAGTGGACTGTTGAGGACTGGGGTAAAGTTATTTTCTCTGATGAATCCCCTTTTCGATTGTTTGGGACATCAGGAAAACGCCTCATTCGGAGAAGACAAGGTGAGCGCTACCACCAGTCTTGTCTCATGCCAACTGTTAAGCATCCTGAAACCATTCATGTGTGGGGTTGCTTCTCAGCCAAGGGAATCGGCTCTCTCACAGTCTTGCCTAAAAACACAGCCATGAATAAAGAATGGTACCAGAATGTCCTCCAAGAGCAACTTCTCCCAACCCTCCAAGAGCAGTTTGGCGATCAACAATGCCTTTTCCAGCATGATGGAGCACCTTGCCATAAAGCAAAGGTGATAACTAAATGGCTCAGGAACAAAACATAGAGATTTTGGGTCCATGGCCTGGAAACTCCCCAGATCTTAATCCCATTGAGAACTTGTGGTCAATCATCAAGAGACGGGTGGACAAACAAAAACCTAAAAATTCTGACAAAATGAAAGCATTGATTGTGCAAGAATGGACTGCTATCAGTCAGAATTTGGTCCAGAAGTTGATTGAGAGCATGCAAGGGAGAATTGCAGAGGTCCTGAAGAAGAAGGGTCAACACTGCAAATATTGACTTGCTGCATTAACTCATTCTAACTGTCAATATAAGCTTTTGTTACTCATATGTTTGCAATTATTATATTTCTGTCTGTGATAAAAACATCTGTCAAACACACATAAAAACCAGAGGGCAGCAGATCATGTGAAAATATAATATTTGTGTCATTCTCAAAACTTTTGGCCATGACTGTACAGGAATATAACTACTATAATACTGCCCCCTATGTACAAGAATATAACTACTATAATACTGCCCCCTATGTACAAGAATATAACTACTATAATACTGCCCCCTATGTACAAGAATATAACTACTATAATACTGCCCCCTATGTACAAGAATATAACTACTATAATACTGCTCCTATGTACAAGAATATAACTACTATAATACTGCCCCTATATACAAGAATATAACTACTATAATACTGCTCCTATGTACAAGAATATAACTACTATAATACTGCCCCTATATACAAGAATATAACTACTATAATACTGCTCCTATATACAAGAATATATTTGCAGAAATATCTTAGATTTTCATTGCTACTTCAAAAAAAATAAAATTTAAGGAACTTTGTCAAAGTAATTTTGCTGACACACTTACTGTTCTTTATATACAGTTCCTATTGTTTATGCACATACACTGACCCCTCGCCCTGTGTGTCCCCTTTACAGGTGTGTGAGCTGGACATCATATTTAACTTTGAAAAGGCTTATTTTATCCTTGATGAATTCTTAATGGGAGTGAAATCCAGGACACATCTAAGAAGAGCGTCCTGAAGGCCATAGAGCAGTCAGACATGCTACAAGAGGTGAGACTGACATACTTTTGCCTGCCTTTCATGAATGCTGGAACTTTTATGAAATCCAACCACCTCCATCCTATTTTCTTGTTTGTCCCTCACCTGCCACGCCTCTCAGTCTCCCCTTTTCATTGTCTCTCCCCGCAACCCCTTCCTTGTCCCCCCCTACACTCTTTCCATGAACTCCCATGCTCCGCCCGCGCTCCCTCCGTCTCCCTTCTCCTCCCGCGCCCCTCCGTCTCCCTACTCCTCCCACTCTCCCTCCGTCTCCCCACCTCCTCCCTCCCCCCTTCGTTCCGCGCTCCCACCGTCTCCCCCTCCCGCTCTCCCTGCGTCTCTCCTCTTCCCGCACTCCCTCCGTCTCCCCTCTTCAGTCTCCCCCCCTCCGCCCGTGCTCCCTCCATCTCCCCCCTCCGCCCGTGCTCCATCCGTTTCCCCCCCACCTCCCGCGCTCCCACCGTCTCCCCCCCTCCGCCCGTGCTCCCTCTGTCCCACCCTCCGCCCGTGCTTTCTCCGTTTCCCCCCTCCTCCCACTCTCCCTCCATCTCCCCTCCCTCCCGCGTTCCCTTCGTCTCCCCCCTCCCCCCGCGCTCCCTCCGTCTCCTCCCGCGCTCCCTCCGTCTCCCCCCTCCCCGCGCTCCCTCCGTCTCCCCCCTCCTCCCACGCTCCCTCCGTCTCCCCCCTCCTCCCGCGCTCCCTCCGTCTCCCCCCCCTCCCGCGCTCCCTCCGTCTCCCCCCTCCTCCCGCGCTCCCTCCGTCTCCCCCCTCCTCCCGCGCTCCCTCCGTCTCCCCCCTCCTCCCGCGCTCCCTCCGTCTCCCCCCTCCTCCCGCGCTCCCTCCGTCTCCCCCCCTCCTCCCGCGCTCCCTCCGTTTCCCCCTCTCCTTCCGCGCTCCCTCCGTCTCCCCCACTCCTCCCGCGCTCCCTCCGTTTCCCCCCTCCTACCGCGCTCCCTCCGTCTCCCCCCTCCTCCCGCGCTCTCTCCCCCCTCCTCTCACTCTCCCCCCCCTCCCCTCTTCCATCTCCACCCCCTCCGCCCGCGTTCCCTCCGTCTCCCCCCCTCCGCCCGCGCTCCCTCCGTCTCCCCCCGCGCTCCCTCCGTCTCCCCCTGCGCTCCCTCCGTCTCCCCCTGCGCTCCCTCCGTCTCCCCCTGCGCTCCCTCCGTCTCCCCCCGCGCTTCCTCCGTCTCCCCCCGCGCTTCCTCCGTCTCCCCCTCTCCCGCTCTTCCTCCCGTCTCCCCCTCCCCCGCGCTTCCTCCGTCTCCCCTCCCCCGCGCTTCCTCCGTCTCCCCCTCCCCCGCGCTTCCTCCGTCTCCCCCTCCCCCGCGCTTCCTCCGTCTCCCCCTCCGCCCGCGCTTCCTCCGTCTCCCCCCTCCGCCCGCGCTTCCTCCGTCTCCGCCCGCGCTTCCTCCGTCTCCCCCCTCCGCCCGCGCTTCCTCCGTCTCCCCCCTCCGCCCGCGCTCCCACCGTCTCCTCCCTCCTCCCGCGCTCCCTCCGTCTCCCCTCCTCCCGCGCTCCCTCCGTCTCCCCTCTTCCTGCGCTCCCTCCGTCTCCCCTCTTCCCGCGCTCCCTCCGTCTCCCCTCTTCCCGCGCTCCCTCCGTCTCCCCTCTTCCGTCTCCCCTCTTCCCGCGCTCCCTCCGTCTCCCCCCTCCTACCGCTCTCCCCCCTCCTCCCACGCTCCCTCCGTCTCCCCTCCTCCGCCCGCGCTTTCTCTGTCTCCCCTCCTCCCACTCTCCCTCTGTCTCCCCCCCTCCTCCCGCTCTCCCTCCGTCTCCTCCCCTCCTCCCGCGCTCCCTCCGTCTCCCCCCTCCTCCCGCACTCCCTCCGTCTCCCCCTCCTCCCGCGCTCCCTCCGTCTCCCCCCTCCTCCCGCGCTCCCTCCGTCTCCCCCCTCCTCCCGCGCTCCCTCCGTCTCCCCCCTCCTCCCGCGCGCTCCCTCAGTCTCCCCCCTCCTCCCGCGCTCCCTCCGTCTCCCCCCGCGCTTCCTCCGTCTCCCCCTCCGCCCGCGCTTCCTCCGTCTCCGCCCGCGCTTCCTCCGTCTCCGCCCGCGCTTCCTCCGTCTCCCCCCTCCGCCCGCGCTTCCTCCGTCTCCCCCTCCGCCCACACTCCCACCGTCTCCCCTCTTCCGTCTCCCCCCCTCCACCCGTGCTCCCTCCGTCTCCCCCCTCCCTCCCGCGCTCCCACCGTCTCCCCCCCTCCTACCGCGCTCCCTCCGTCTCCCCCTCCTACCGCGCTCCCTCCGTCTCCCCCCTCCACCCGTGCTCCCTCCGTCTCCCCCCCTCCTCCTCCCGCGCTCCCACCGTCTCCCCCCCTCCTACCGCGCTCCCTCCGTCTCCCCCTCCTACCGCGCTCCCTCCGTCTCCCCCCCCTCCGCCCGCGCTCTTTGTCTCCCCCCCTCCGCCCGCGCTCTTTGTCTCCCCCCTACGCCCGCGCTCTTTGTCTCCCCCCTCCGCCCGCGCTCCCTCCGTCTCCCCCTCCTCCGCCCGCGCTCCTTCCGTCTCCCCCCCGCCCGCTCTCCCTCCGTCTCCCCCCCCCTCCACCCGCGCTCCCTCCATCTCCCCCTCCTCCGCCCACGCTCTCTCCGTCTCCCTCCTCCGCCCGCGCTCCCACCGTCTCCCCCCCCTCCTACCGCGCTCCCTCCGTCCCACCCTCCGCCCGCGCTTTCTCCGTCTCCCCCTCCTCCCACTCTCCCTCCGTCTCCCCCCCTCCTCCCGCTCTCCCTCCGTCTCCCCCCCTCCTCCCGCGCTCCCTCCGTCTCCCCCCTCCGCCCGCGCTTCCTCCGTCTCCCCCCTCCGCCCGCGCTTCCTCCGTCTCCCCCCTCCGCCCGCGCTTCCTCCGTCTCCCCCCTCCGCCCGCCTTCCTCCGTCTCCCCCCTCCGCCCGCCTTCCTCCGTCTCCCCCCTCCGCCCGCGCTTCCTCCGTCTCACCCTCTCCGCCCGCGCTTCCTCCGTCTCCCCCTTCGGCCACGCTCCCTCCGTCTCCCCCTCCGCCCACGCTCCCACCGTCTCCCCTCTTCCGTCTCCCCCCCCCTCCACCCGTGCTCCCTCCGTCACCTCCCCTCCTCCCGCGCTCCCTTCGTCTCCCTCTCCGCCCGTGCTGCCTCTGCCCGCTCTCCCTCCGTCTCCCCCTCTCTGTTTCACGCGCTCCCTCCATCTCCGCCCGCGCTCCCTCCGTCTCCCCCGCCTCCGCCCGCGCTCCCTCCGTCTCCCCCTCCTCCGCCCGCGCTCCTTCCGTCTCCACCCGCGCTCCCTCCATCTCCCCCTCCTCCGCCAACGCTCTCTCCGTCTCCCCTCCTCCGCCCGCGCTCCCACCGTCTCCCCCCCTCCTACCGCGCTCCCTCCGTCCCACCCTCCGCCCGCGCTTTCTCCGTCTCCCCCCCTCCTCCCGCTCTCCCTCCGTCTCCCCCCCTCCTCCCGCTCTCCCTCCGTCTCCTCCCCTCTTCCCGCGCTCCCTCCGTCTCCCCCCCTCCTCCCGCGCTCCCTCCGTTTCCCTCCCTCCTCCCGCGCTCCCTCCGTCTCCCCCCCTCCTCCCGCGCTCCCTCCGTCTCCTCCCCTCTTCCCGCGCTCCCTCCGTCTCCCCCCCTCCTCCCGCGCTCCCTCCGTCTCCCCCCCTCCTCCCGCGCTCCCTCCGTCTCCCCCCTCCTCCAGCGCTCCCTCCGTCTCCCCCTCCTCCCGCGCTCCCTCCGTCTTCCCCTCCGCCTGCGCTTCCTCCGTCTCCCCCCTCCGCCCGCGCTTCCTCCGTCTCCCCCCTCCGCCCGCGCTCCCTCCGTCTTCCCCCTCCGCCCGCGCTTCCTCCGTCTCCCCCCTCCGCCCGCGCTTCCTCCGTCTCCCCCCTCCGCCCGCGCTTCCTCCGTCTCCCCCCTCCGCCCGCGCTTCCTCAGTCTCCCCCCTCGCCCGCGCTTCCTCCTCCCCCTTCCGCCTGCGCTTCCTCCGTCTCCCCCCTCCGCCCGCGCTTCCTCCGTCTCCCCCCTCTGCCCGCGCTTCCTCCGTCTCCCCCCGCGCTTCCTCCGTCTCCCCCTCCGCCCGTGCTCCCTCCATCTCCCCCTCCTCCGCCCACGCTCTCTCCGTCTCCCCTCCTCCGCCCGCGCTCCCTCCGTCTGCCCCCCCTCTGCCCACTCTCCCTCCGTCTCCCCCCCTCCGCCCGCGCTCCCTCCTTCTCCGCCCGCGCTCCCTCCTCCGCCCGCGCTCCCTCCTCTGCCCGCGCTCCCTCCGTCTCTGCTCCGTCCGCGCAAGTCTGTGTGTTTCGCTCACTTGTTACTCTGGTTTCTTTAGTTTCCTTTATGTCTCATTCGCTCACTTTCTCTCTGGACAATCGCGTTCTCTCTCGTGCCCACTCTCTGTCCCTTTCTCGGCCGCTCTCTGGCCCCCTCTCGCCCGCTCTCTGGCGGCCCCTCTCGTCCGCTCTGTCTCCCTCTCGCCCGCTCGCACTCTGGCCCCTCTGGAGTCAGTCTCGATGTGTCTCGCTCACTTGTTACACTGGTCTCTTTAGTTTCCTTTGTGTCTCCCTCGCCCGCTCTCTCTCCCCCTCTCACTCGCTCTCTGGACCCTCTGGAGTCAGTCTGTGTGTCTCGCACACTTGTTACACCAGTTTCTTTAGTTTACTTTGTGTCTCCCTCACTCACTCTGGCCCCCTCTCACCCGCTCTCTGGCCCCTCTCGCCCACTCTCTGGCCCCTCTGGAGTCGGTCTCGGTGTGTCTCGCTCACTTGTTACTAGTCTCTTTAGTTTCCTTTGTGTCTCCCTCGCTCGCTCTTTGTCCCCCTTTCGCCCACTCTCTGTCCCGCTCTCTGTCCCGCACTCTGTCCCGCTCTCTGGCCCGATCTCTGGCCCACTCTCTGGCCCGCTCTCTGTCCCCCTCTCTGGCCCGCTCTCTGTCCCCCTCTCGCCCGCTCTGTCCCCCTCTCGCCCGCTCTCTGTCCCCATCTCGCCCCTCTCTGTCCCCTCTCCCCCTCTCCCCTCTCGCCCGCTCTCTGTCCCCCTCTCGCCCGCTCTCTGTCCCCCTCTCGCCCGCTCTCTGTCCCCCTCTCGCCCGCTCTCTGTCCCCCTCTCGCCCGCTCTCTGTCTTTCTCTCTGTCCCCCTCTCGCCCTCTTTCTGTCCACCTCTCGCCCGCTCTCTGGCATGCTCTCTGTCCCCCTCTCGCCCGCTCTCTGTCCCCCTCTCGCCCGCTTTCTGGACCCTCTGGAGTTAGTCTCGGTGTGTCTTGCTCACTTGTTACTGGTCTCTTTAGTTTCCTCTCAGACCCCCTCTCGCCCGCTCTCTGTCCCCCTCTCGCCCGCTCTCTGGCCCCTCTGGAGTCAGTCTCGGTGTCTCTCGCTCACTTGTTACACTGGTCTCTTTAGTTTCCTTTGAGTCTCCCTCTCCCGCTCTCTGTCCCCCCTCTCTCGCCCGCTCTCTGTCCCGCTCTCTGTCCCGCTCTCTGTCCCGCTCTCTGTCCCGCTCTCTGCCCGCTCTCTGGCCGCTCTCTGGCCCGCTCTCTGGCCCGCTCTCTGTCCCGCTCTCTGGCCCGCTCTCTGGCCCGCTCTCTGGCCCGCTCTCTGTCCCCCTCTCTGGCCCGCTCTCTGTCCCCCTCTCTGGCCCGCTCTCTGTCCCCCTCTCTGGCCCGCTCTCTGTCCCCCTCTCTGGCCCCCTCTCTGGCCCGCTCTCTGGCCCGCTCTCTGTCCCCCTCTCTGGCTCGCTCTCTGGCCCGCTCTCTGTCCCCCTCTCGCCCGCTCTCTGTCCCCCTCTCGCCCGCTCTCTGTCCCCCTCTCGCCCGCTCTCTGTCCCCCTCTCGCCCGCTCTCTGTCCCCCTCTCGCCCGCTCTCTGTCCCCCTCTCGCCCGCTCTCTGTCCCTTTCTCGCCCTCTTTCTGTCCACCTCTGGCATGCTCTCTGTCCCCCTCTCGCCCGCTCTCTGTCCCCCTCTCGCCCGCTCTCTGTCCCCCTCTCGCCCTCTTTCTGTCCACCTCTGGCATGCTCTCTGTCCCCCTCTCGCCCGCTCTCTGTCCCCCTCTCGCCCGCTTTCTGGACCCTCTGGAGTTAGTCTCGGTGTCTCTCGCTCACTTGTTACACTGGTCTCTTTAGTTTCCTTTGAGTCTCCCTCGCCCACTCTCTGTCCCCCTCTCTCCCCCCTCTCTCTGTCCCCCCTCTCGCCCGCTCTCTGTCCCCCTCTCTCGTCCCGCTCTCTGTCCCCCTCTCTCGCCCGCTCTCTGGCATGCTCTCTGTCCCTCCTTTGCCGCTCTCTTCCCCTATCGCCCGCTTTCTGGACCCTCTGGAGTCAGTCTCGGTGTGTCTTGCTCACTTGTTACTGGTCTCTTTAGTTTCCTCTTATCCCCCCTCTCGCCTGCTCTCTGTCCCCGTCTCGCCCGCGCTCTGTCCCCACTCTGCCCGCTCTCTGGCCCCTCTGGAGTCAGTCTCGGTGTCTCTCGCTCACTTGTTACACTGGTCTCTTTAGCTTCCTTTGAGTCTCCCTCGCCCGCTCTCTGTCCCCCCTCTCTCGCCCGCTCTTGTCCCCCTCTCTCGCCCCTCTCTCTGTCCCCCTCTCTCGCCCGCTCGTCTGTCTCCCTCTCTCGCCCGCTCTCTGTCTCCCTCTCTCGCCCGCTCTCTGTCTCCTCTCTCCGCCCGCTCTCTGTCCTCCCTCTCTTGCCCGCTCTCTGTCCCCCTCTCTCTGCCCGCTCTCTGTCCCCCTCTCTTGCCCGCTTCTCGTCTCCCTCTCTTGCCCGCTCTCTGTCCCCCTCTCTTGCCCGCTCTCTGTCCCCCTTTCGCCGCTCTCTGTCCCCCTCTCTCGCCCCGCTATGGTCCCTGCTGTATGTCCCCCTCTCTAGCCCGCTCTCTGTTCCCCCTCTCTCCGCCCCGCTCTGTCCCCCCTCTCTCGCCCGCTCTCTGTCCCCCCTCTCTCCGCCCGCTCTCTGTCCCCCCTCTCTCGCCAGCTCTCTGTCCCCCCTCTCTTTCGCCTGCTCTCTGTCCCCCCTCTTCTCTCGCCCGCTCTCTTACCCCTCTCTGGCCCCTCTGGAGTCGGTCTCGGTGTGTCTCGCTCACTTGTTACACTGATCTTTTTACTTTCCTTTGTGTCTCCGTTGCCTGCTCTCTGGCCCCTCTGGAGTCAGTCTCTGTGTGTCTTGCTCACTTGTTACTGGTCTCTTTAGTTTCCTTTGTGTCTCCCTCGCCCGCTCTCTGTCCCCCTCTCTGTCCCCCCCTCTGTCCCGCTCTCTGTCCCGCTCTCTGTCCCCGCTCTCTGTCCCGCTCTCTGGCCCGCTCTCTGCCCGCTCTCTGGCCCGCTCTCTGGCCCGCTCCTGTCACGCTCTCTGTCCCGCTCTCTGGCCCACTCTCTGGCCCGCTCTCTGTCCCCCTCTCGCCCGCTCTCTGTCCCCATCTCGCCCGCTCTCTGTCCCCCTCTCGCCCGCTTCTCTGTCCCCCTCTCGCCGCTCTCTGTCTTTCTCTCTGTCCCCCTCTCCCGCCCCGCTCTCTGTCCCCCTCTCCCCGCTCTCTGTCCCCCTCTCGCTCCGCTCTGTCTTTCTCTCTTGTCCCCTCGTCCCTCTTTCTGTCCACCTCTGGCATGCTCTCTGTCCCCCTCTCGCCCGCTCTCTGTCCCCCTCTCGCCCGCTTTCTGGACCCTCTGGAGTTAGTCTCGGTGTGTCTTGCTCACTTGTTACTGGTCTCTTTAGTTTCCTCTCAGACCCCCTCTCGCCCGCTCTCTGTCCCCCTCTCGCCCGCTCTCTGGCCCCTCTGGAGTCAGTCTCGGTGTCTCTCGCTCACTTGTTACACTGGTCTCTTTAGTTTCCTTTGAGTCTCCCTCCCCGCTCTCTGTCCCCCCTCTCCTGTCCCGCTCTCTGTCCCGCTCTCTGGCCCGCTCTCTGTCCCCCTCTCTGCCCGCTCTCTGGCCCCCTCTCTGTCCCCTCTCTCGCCCGCTATGTCCCCCCTTTCTGCCCCCTCTCTATCCCCATCTCGCCCGCTCTCTGGCCCCTCTGGAGTTGGTCTCGGTGTGTCTCGCTCACTTGTTACTGGTCTCTTTAGTTTCCTTTGTGTCTCCCTCGCTCGCTCTCTGTCGCCCGCTCTCTGTCCCCCTCTCTGGCCCGCTCTCTGTCCCCCTCTTTGGCCCGCTCTCTGGCCCCTCTGGAGTAGGTCTCGGTGTGTCTCGCTCACTTGTTACACTGATCTCTTTACTTTCCTTTGTGTCTCCGTTGCCCTCTCTCTGGCCCCTCTGGAGTCAGTCTCGGTGTGTCTTGCTCACTTGTTACTGGTCTCTTTAGTTTCCCTTGTGTCTCCCTCGCCCGCTCTCTGTCCCCCTCTCTGTCCCCCTCTCTGTCCCCCTCTCTGGCCCGCTCTCTGTCCCCCGCTCTCTGTCCCCGCTCTCTGTCCCCCTCTCTCGCCCGCTCTGTCCCCCTCTCGCCCGCTATGTCCCCCTCTCGCCCGCTATGTCCCCCTCTCTCTGTCCCCCTCTCGCCCGCTCTCTGTCCCCTCTCGCCTGCTCTCTATCCCCTCTGGAGTCGGTCTCGGTGTGTCTCGCTCACTTGTTACTGGTCTCTTTAGTTTCCTTTGTGTCTCCCTCGCTCGCTCTCTGTCCCCCTCTCTCGCCCGCTCTGTCCCCCTCTCTGGCCCGCTCTCTGTCCCCCTCTCACCCGCTCTCTGGCCCCTCTAGAGTCGGTCTCGGTGTGTCTCACTTGTTACACTGGTCTCTTTAGTTTCCTTTGTGTCTCCCTCGCTCGCTCTCTGTCGCCCGCTCTCTGGCCCGCTCTCTGTCCCCCTCTTTGGCCCGCTCTCTGGCCCCTCTGGAGTCGGTCTCGGTGTGTCTCGCTCACTTGTTACACTGATCTCTTTACTTTCCTTTGTGTCACCGTTGCCCTCTCTCTGGCCCCTCTGGAGTCAGTCTCGGTGTGTCTTGCTCACTTGTTACTGGTCTCTTTAGTTTCCCTTGTGTCTCCCTCGCCCGCTCTCTGTCCCCCTCTCTGTCCCCCTCTCTGGCCCGCTCTCTGTCCCCCTCTCTGTCCCCCGCTCTCTGTCCCCGCTCTCTGTCCCCCTCTCTCGCCCGCTCTGTCCCCCTCTCGCCCGCTATGTCCCCCTCTCTCTGTCCCCCTCTCGCCCACTCTCTGTCCCCCTCTCGCCTGCTCTCTATCCCCTCTGGAGTCGGTCTCGGTGTGTCTCGCTCACTTGTTAATGGTCTCTTTAGTTTCCTTTGTGTCTCCCTCGCTCGCTCTCTGTCCCCCTCTCTCGCCCGCTCTCTGGCCCGCTCTCTGTCCCCCTCTCACCCGCTCTCTGGCCCCTCTAGAGTCGGTCTCGTGTGTCTCACTTGTTACACTGGTCTCTTTAGTTTCCTTTGTGTCTCCC
Organism: Oophaga sylvatica; assembly: GCA_033576555.1. NCBI lineage: Eukaryota > Metazoa > Chordata > Amphibia > Anura > Dendrobatidae > Oophaga > Oophaga sylvatica. The sequence continues at coordinate 2,107 of JARQOD010007292.1, read as the reverse complement.
TCACCCCCTCTCTGACCCACTCTCTGTCCCCCTCTCTGTCCCCCTCTCTGGCCCGCTCTCTGGCCCCCTCTGTCCCGCTCTCTGTCCCCCTCTCTGGCCCGCTCTCTATCCCCTCTCTGTCCCGCTCTCTATCCCCCTCTCTGGCCCGCTCTCTGGCCCTCACTCTGGCCCGCTCTCTGTCCCCCTCTCTGTCCCCTCTCTGGCCCGCTCTCTGTCCCCCTCTCTGGCCCGCTCTCTGTCCCCCTCTCTGGCCGCTCTCTGTCCCCCTCTCTGGCCCGCTCTCTGTCCCCCTCTCTGGCCCGCTCTCTGTCCCCCTCTTGCCCGCTCTCTGTCCCCTTCTTGCCCGCTCTCTGTCCCCCTCTTGCCCGCTCTCTGGCCCGCTCTCTGTCCCCCTCTGGCCCGCTCTCTGCCTCTGCCCCTCTGGCCCGCTCTCTGTCCCCCTCTGGCCCGCTCTCTGTCCCCCTCTGGCCCGCTCTGTCCCTCTCTCTCGCCAGCCTCTGTCCCCCTCTATCGCCCGCTCTCTGTCCCCTCTCTCGTCCGCTCTCTGTCCCCCTCTCTCGCCCGCTCTGTCTCCCTCTCTCGCCCGCTCTGTCTCCCTCTCGCCCGCTCTCTGTCTCCCTCTCGCCCGCTCTGTCTCCCTCTCGCCCGCTCTCTGTCTCCCTCTCGCCCGCTCTCTGTCTCCCTCTCGCCCGCTCTCTGTCTCCCTCTCGCCCGCTTTCTGTCTCCCTCTCGCCCCCCTCTGTTTCCCTCTCGCCCCCTCTCTGTCTCCCTCTCGCCCCCTCTCTGTCTCCCTCTCGCCCCCTCTCTGTCTCCCTCTCGCCCCCTCTCTGTCTCCCTCTCGCCCCCTCTTTGTCTCCCTCCTGCCCGCTCTCTGTCTCCCTCTCGCCCGCTCTCTGTCTCCCTCTCGCCCGCTCTCTGTCTCCCTCTCGCCCGCTCTCTGTCTCCCTCTCGCCCGCTCTCTGGCCCCTCTGGAGTCGGTCTCGGTGTGTCTCGCTCACTTGTTACACTGGTCTCTTTAGTTTCCTTTGAGTCTCCCTCGCCCGCTCTCTGTCCCCCCTCTCTCGCCCGCTCTTGTCCCCCTCTCTCGCCCGCTCTCTGTCCCCCTCTCTCGCCCGCTCTCTGTCCCCCTCTCTGGCCCACTCTCTGGCACCCTCTTGCCCTCTCTCTGGCACCCTCTCGCTTGCTCTCTGGCCCTTCTGGAGTCTGTCTCGGTGTGTCTCGCTCACATTGTTAATGGTCTCTTTAGTTTCCTTCGTGTCTCCCTCGCCCGCTCTCTGTCCCCCACTCTGGCCTCCTCCCTGTCCCGCTCTCTGTCCCCCTCTCGCCCGCTCTCTGTCCCCCTCTCGCCCGCTCTCTGGCCCCTCTGGAGTCTGTCTCGGTGTGTCTCGCTCACTTGTTACTGGTCTCTTTAGTTTCCTTTGTGTCTTCCTCGCCCGCTCTCTGTCCCCCTCTCTCTGTCCCGCTCTTTGTCCCCCTCTCGCCCGCTCTCTGGCCCCTCTGGAGTCGGTCTCGGTGTGTCTCGCTCACTTGTTACACTGGTCTCTTTAGTTTCCTTTGTGTCTCCCTCGCCCGCTCTCTGTCCCCCTCTCTGGCCCGCTCTCTGTCCCCTCTCTTGCCCTCTCTCTGGCACCCTATTGCTTGCTCACTGGCCCCTCTAGAGTCTGTCTCGGTGTGTCTCGCTCACTTGTTACTGGTCACTTTAGTTTCCTTCGTGTCTCCCTCGCCTACTCTCTGTCCCCCACTCTGGCCTCCTCCCTGTCCCGCTCTCTGCCCCCCTCTCGCCCGCTCTCTGTCCCCCTCTCGCTCGCTCTCTGTCCCCCTCTTGCCCGCTCTCTGGCCCCTCTGGAGTCTGTCTCGGTGTGTCTCGCTCACTTGTTACTGGTCTCTTTAGTTTCCTTCGTGTCTCCCTCGCCTACTCTCTGTCCCCCACTCTGGCCTCCTCCCTGTCCCGCTCTCTGTCCCCCTCTCGCCTGCTCTCTGTCCCCCTCTCGCCCGCTCTCTGGCCCCTCTGGAGTCTGTCTCGGTGTGTCTCGCTCACTTGTTACTGGTCTCTTTAGTTTCCTTTGTGTCTCCCTCGCTCGCTCGCGCTCCCCCACCCCTTTCTCTG
>JARQOD010007291.1:0-39664 GCA_033576555.1 Oophaga sylvatica | reverse complement strand
TCTTTTTTGCCTTTGGCTGAGTTTGCTCTTAATAATAGGGCTAGCTCTGCCACTTTGATGTCTCCATTTTTCTGTAATTCTGGGTTTCACCCTCGATTTTCTTCAGGACAGACGGAGGCTTCTGTCTGTCCAGGTGTTGACTCTGTTGTGGAGCGTATGCAACAGATTTGGGACCAGGTAGTGGAGAGGTTGTCCCTCTCTCAGGAGAGGGCCAAGCGGTTTGCTAACCGGCATAGGACTGATGGTCCTCGGTTTAAAGTGGGGGACTTGGTTTGGTTGTCCTCAAGAAATATTCCTATGAGAGTGGCATCTCCTAAATTTAAGCCTAGGTTCATTGGACCTTATAAGATCATGGAGATTCTTAATCCTGTTTCTTTTCGTTTGCTTCTTCCAGGGACATTTAAGATCCATAACGTGTTCCACAAGTCCTTGTTGAAGAGGTTTGTTGAGCCAGTGGTTCCTACTGCTTTGCCTCCTGACCCTGTTCTGGTTGAGGGCAATATGGAGTTTGTGGTTGAGAAAATATTGAATTCTCGTTTTTCTAGACGGAAACTCCAGTATTTGGTTAAGTGGAGAGGTTATGGTCAGGAAGACAATTCTTGGGTGTTTGCTTCGGACATCCATGCTAGGAGACTCATCCGTGCGTATCATAGAACTCATCCTGACCGACCTGGTTGCTCAAGTGAGGGTTCGGTGACCCCTCCTCAAGGGGGGGGTACTGTTGTGAATGGACTTGAAATGAGTTCTGAGCAGAGGCTCCCTCTGGTGGTTACAAGCGGTACTGGACTGTCCAGAGAAGATTGTGAGGAGTGGGAATCAGGTGTTACTGACTGGTCTTATATAAGGGAGTCGCCTTCCCATCAGGGTTGTTCTGGTCTCAATCCTTGAGTCCTGTTTCCTTTGTAGCCTGCTGTGTCGTGTCTGCATCTCCTGCTAACAGATAAGACATTTTCTTCTTTTTGTTTTTGTGCTTGATTTTTGCATTTTGTCCTGCACTTCTGTGGGGGCCTTCAGGGTCCCCTCCGGGGGCTTTTGCCCTCTCAGTTTAGTTCAGCCACTGATGTTTGTACTTTTGCTTTTTCCAGTTTTTTCAGTGGCTGCTGTTTTGATTTTGTTACACCAGAGAACTAATTTAGGTGGTAGAGGTCGTGTGATCTCAGGTGATTTTGAAATTAGTAGAGTTGGTGCTTTTCAGGGTTTTTTGGGATTGCAGTAAGTGCCCTTCCTATCCTTTTCTATTTAGGTAGTTTGGGCCCCAACGTTTGCTCATACTATTTTCTGTCTGTGTCAGTATTTCATCTTGTCTAACCGCCATTACATGTTTGGTGGCTTTCTATGTTCTTTGGGGATCTGCTCCGGGGCAGATAGCTTTCCTCTTTCTATCTTTAGGTGTAGTTAGTTTCTCAGGCTGTGACGAGGCGTCTAGGACCAACGTAGGAACGCTCCACGGCTGCCTCTAGTTGTGGTGGTTAGTCAGGGTACTGCAATCTCATAGTTCCAACTTCTCTGGTGTATTGACTTTTTTACCTGCACTCCTCAGCTACCGAAACATAACAGTATCACCGGCCTAAAAATTGAAAATTGTATGGTACTCACAGAAGGGAAAAAATATTGTGAAAGAAAAAAGGTTGTCAGAGTTGTCAGAGATATTTTTCTGTTTGTTGCATTTTTTTCCCTCTGTATCTCTGGGTGCTGGGGAGGATTTTTTTTTCTCTCAATGGAGTTTGCACAGTTGTCTGGCCGTGTGGATCAGCTTGCCACTGAGGTTCGGAGTATTGCTGCCTATCTTGCTAGGTTGCCTGTTGTGGAACCTAGGATTCCCATGCCAGATTTGTTTTTAGGGGATCGAGCTAAGTTTCAGAATTTCAAAAATAATTGTAAATTGTTTTTTGCCTTAAAATCTAAGTCCTCAGGGAACTCAGCGCAGCAGGTTCAAATTGTAATCTCTCTCCTGCGCGGCGATCCTCAGGATTGGGCTTTTTCCCTGACACCTGGGGATCCTGTTTTGAGTGATGTTGATGCATTTTTTCAGGCTTTGGGGTTATTGTACGATGAGCCTAATGTCACTGATCAAGCTGAAAAAGCCTTGTTGGCATTAAATCAGGGTCTTGATGACGCTGAGTTATACTGTCAGAGATTCCGTAGGTGGGCAGTCCTGACCAAGTGGAATGACGACGCTTTGGCGGCCCTTTTTCGGAAGGGTCTGTCAGATAATGTAAAGGATGTTATGGTGGGATTCTCTGTCCCCTCTGGTCTCAATGATTCTATGTCATTAGCGATTCAAATTGACAGACGTTTGCGTGAGCGGAGAAGTATGCGTGGAATGGTGTTGCCTTGTGAACCTGCTTCTGAACCCATGCAGTGTGATAGAGTGGTGTCTGGGGCACAGCGTCATGAGTTTCGAAAGCGCAATGGGTTATGTTTCTACTGTGGTGATGCCTCTCATGCTATTTCAGTCTGCCCTAAGCGAGGAAGACGTTTTGCACGCTCAGTTGTCTTGGGTAGTGTTCAGACTAAGTTTTTATTAACTGTCACTCTGATATGCTCTCTGTCCTCATTTTCTGCTCAGGCTTTCGTTGATTCTGGAGCAGCTATTAACCTGATGGATTATGATTTTGCTAAACGTTGTGGGTTTCCCTTGATACCCCTACAGAAGTCTGTTCCCCTACTGGGGATCGATTCTACCCCTTTGGCTGAGAATAAACCTCAGTTCTCTACTCAGGTGATAATGAGGGTTGGACCTGATCATCAGGAGTGCTGTAAATTTTTGGTTCTGTATAATCTGCATGATATTATCGTACTGGGCTTCCCTTGGTTGCAGTCTCATAATCCTGTTTTGGATTGGAAATCTGTGTCTGTAACCAGTTGGGGCTGCCAATGTGTTAATACCAACACTCCTGTTTTTTCTGCCTCCCCCCAGGCTCAGGATGTTCCTGACTTTTTGATTGATTTTTCTGATGTGTTTAGCGAAAGTAAATCTGCATCCTTGCCTCCCCATAGGAGCTATGACTGCGCTATTGAATTAGTGCCTGGTAGTAAATTCCCTAAAGGTCGCCTTTTTAACTTGTCTGTACCTGAACATGACGCTATGCGGTCTTATATCAAGGAATCATTGGAGAAGGGTCATATCAGACCATCCTCTTCACCCTTAGGTGCCGGTTTTTTCTTTGTGGCCAAAAAGGATGGTTCATTAAGGCCGTGTATTGATTATCGTCTTTTGAACAATATTACTGTAAAATATCAATACCCGTTACCTTTGATTTCTGACCTGTTTTCCAGGGTGAAAAACGCTACTTGGTTTACCAAGCTTGACCTCAGGGGGGCATATAACCTTATTCGCATTAAGCACGGGGATGAATGGAAGACGGCATTCAATACCCCTGAGGGGCATTTTGAGTACCTTGTGATGCCCTTTGGGCTCACTAATGCTCCTTCTGTCTTCCAGTCCTTCATGAATGACATTTTCAGGGATTTTGTGGATAAATTTCTGATTGTTTATTTGGATGATATCTTGATTTTTTCTAATGACTGGGACTCTCATGTGAAACATGTTCGAACTGTATTTCAGATTTTGAGAGAGAATGCTCTGTATGTGAAGGGATCAAAGTGTCTTTTTGGCGTACAGAGGATCTCATTTCTGGGATTCATTTTGTCCCCATCTGTTATTGAAATGGACCCGGTCAAGGTTCAGGCCATCTGTGATTGGGTCCAACCTACTTCATTAAAGGCTCTTCAAAGATTTTTGGGTTTTGCCAATTTTTATCGTAAATTTATTGGTAATTTCTCGGTTATTGTTAAACCATTGACTGATTTGACCAGAAAGGGTTCTGATGTGGTGAATTGGCCTCCTGAGGCAGTCTCTGCATTTCAGGAACTTAAGCAGAGATTCACTTCTGCTCCTGTTCTACGGCAGCCTGATGTTTCTCTGCCATTTCAGGTGGAGGTTGATGCCTCTGAAATTGGGGCAGGTGCCGTTTTGTCCCAAAAAGATCCAGAGACCTCTAAAAGTAACCCTTGTGCCTTTTTCTCTCGAAAATTTTCTCCTACTGAACGTAATTATGAGTGGGTAATCGGGAGTTACTGGCCATGAAGTGGGCTTTTGAAGAGTGGAGACATTGGCTGGAGGGAGCCAAACATCAGGTGGTGGTCCTTACGGACCATAAGAATCTGGTTTATCTGGAATCTGCCAAGCGACTCAATCCTAGACAGGCCAGGTGGGCCTTGTTTTTCACACGTTTTAATTTTGTGGTTTCCTTTCTTCCTGGCACTAAGAATGTTAAGGCGGATGCCCTCTCGAGGAGTTTCCTTGCGGACTCTCCTGAGTTATCTGATCCTTCTGTTATTTTGAAAGAGGGTGTAGTTCTTTCCGCATCTCACCCAATTTGAGACTTGCTCTGGAGGGTGTCAGGAGGATAGGCCCGAGCGCTGCCCTGTTGGAAAATTGTTTGTCCCGGACCAGTGGAAAAAGAGTGTGATGTCTGAGATTCATTGTTCCGCGTTGGCTGGGCATCCCGGAATTTTTGGTACCAGAGACTTGGTTAGTCGGTCTTTTGGTGGCCTACCTTGTCTCGTGATGTCAGGGAGTTTGTGCAGTCCTGCGGGACTTGCTCTCGCTCCAAGCCTTGCTCTCGCTCTAGTGGTTTGTTGATGCCATTGCCTGTGCCCAAGAGACCATGGACCCATATCTCTATGGATTTCATTTCGACCTCCCTGTTTCTCAGAGAATGACGTCATCTGGGTGATTTGTGATAGGTTTTCCAAGATGATACATCTTGTGCCATTACCTAAGTTGCCTTCCTCCTCTGAATTGGTGCCTTTGTTCCTTCAGCACGTGGTTCGTTTACACGGCATTCCTGAGAACATTGTGTCTGACAGAGGAGTCCAGTTTGTTTCCAGATTTTGGAGGACCTTTTGTTCTAAACTTGGTGTTCAATTGTCTTTCTCCTCGGCGTTTCATCCTCAGACCAATGGTCAAACTGAGAGAACAAACCAGACATTGGAGACTTATCTAAGATGCTTTGTGTCTGCTGATCAGGATGACTGGGTCTCTTTTTTGCCTTTGGCTGAGTTTGCTCTTAATAATAGGGCTAGCTCTGCCACTTTGATGTCTCCATTTTTCTGTAATTCTGGGTTTCACCCTCGATTTTCTTCAGGACAGACGGAGGCTTCTGTCTGTCCAGGTGTTGACTCTGTTGTGGAGCGTATGCAACAGATTTGGGACCAGGTAGTGGAGAGGTTGTCCCTCTCTCAGGAGAGGGCCAGCGGTTTGCTAACCGGCATAGGACTGATGGTCCTCGGTTTAAAGTGGGGGACTTGGTTGGTTGTCCTCAAGAAATATTCCTATGAGAGTGGCATCTCCTAAATTTAAGCCTAGGTTCATTGGACCTTATAAGATCATGGAGATTCTTAATCCTGTTTCTTTTCGTTTGCTTCTTCCAGGGACATTTAAGATCCATAACGTGTTCCACAAGTCCTTGTTGAAGAGGTTTGTTGAGCCAGTGGTTCCTACTGCTTTGCCTCCTGACCCTGTTCTGGTTGAGGGCAATATGGAGTTTGTGGTTGAGAAAATATTGAATTCTCGTTTTTCTAGACGGAAACTCCAGTATTTGGTTAAGTGGAGAGGTTATGGTCAGGAAGACAATTCTTGGGTGTTTGCTTCGGACATCCATGCTAGGAGACTCATCCGTGCGTATCATAGAACTCATCCTGACCGACCTGGTTGCTCAAGTGAGGGTTCGGTGACCCCTCCTCAAGGGGGGGGTACTGTTGTGAATGGACTTGAAATGAGTTCTGAGCAGAGGCTCCCTCTGGTGGTTACAAGCGGTACTGGACTGTCCAGTGAAGATTGTGAGGAGTGGGAATCAGGTGTTACTGACTGGTCTTATATAAGGGAGTCGCCTTCCCATCAGGGTTGTTCTGGTCTCAATCCTTGAGTCCTGTTTCCTTTGTAGCCTGCTGTGTCGTGTCTGCATCTCCTGCTAACAGATAAGACATTTTCTTCTTTTTGTTTTTGTGCTTGATTTTTGCATTTTGTCCTGCACTTCTGTGGGGGCCTTCAGGGTCCCCTCCGGGGGCTTTTGCCCTCTCAGTTTAGTTCAGCCACTGATGTTTGTACTTTTGCTTTTTCCAGTTTTTTCAGTGGCTGCTGTTTTGATTTTGTTACACCAGAGAACTAATTTAGGTGGTAGAGGTCGTGTGATCTCAGGTGATTTTGAAATTAGTAGAGTTGGTGCTTTTCAGGGTTTTTTGGGATTGCAGTAAGTGCCCTTCCTATCCTTTTCTATTTAGGTAGTTTGGGCCCCAACGTTTGCTCATACTATTTTCTGTCTGTGTCAGTATTTCATCTTGTCTAACCGCCATTACATGTTTGGTGGCTTTCTATGTTCTTTGGGGATCTGCTCCGGGGCAGATAGCTTTCCTCTTTCTATCTTTAGGTGTAGTTAGTTTCTCAGGCTGTGACGAGGCGTCTAGGACCAACGTAGGAACGCTCCACGGCTGCCTCTAGTTGTGGTGGTTAGTCAGGGTACTGCAATCTCATAGTTTCCAACTTCTCTGGTGTATTGACTTTTTTACCTGCACTCCTCAGCTACCGAAACATAACAGGTTAGAACATAAAGGATTTTATAAATGTGGCCATAATAGATGTGCACTCTGCAAATATGTTTGTGCAACGAAAACTTTCGAAAACAGTCACAGCACTGCGAGTTATACCATTAATAAATATATAAATTGTAATTCATGTTATGTGGTATATAAAATTATGTGCACTATTTGCAAGTTATCTTATATAGGCTGCACTACCAGAAAACTAAAAATCAGGATCGCTGAACATTTGCAAGATATTAGAAATGTCTCTACAAATCGCAATATTTCTGCTGCTGCTAAACATTTTATTTTCCAGCATGCCCGCAATGTTTCTTCCTTACAAGTAACAGGCATTGAAAGTGTTAATTTGTCTGCTCGAGGTGGAGATGCAAGTCAGCGACTTCTGACACGTGAAGCTTTCTGGATTTTCTATTTACAAACCAGACATCCGCATGGTCTCAACAAAAGAAATGAATTGATGTTCCATTATTAATTTTATATTTTTTTCATTGATTTTATTTGTACAATTGTATTCCCTTTTTTTTTTTTTTTTTGTATATTCGTTATGTGTAATTGCTTAAAGGACCTTTCACAAATCACATGACATTTTTCCTGATTGTGATTGGTCTTTTTCTGTCTTAAATATGTGCCTGTGTTAGAATATGTCAGCTGTGATAAAGATCCTTGTGATCGAAACACGTTGCCTTGTCCTGAGCTTGTCCAGGAGCATGTCATTATTCATGTTTTTTACAAATCAATAAAGATGAAGATTTTATTGGAGCTGGATCCCTTTTTCCTTCCTTTCGTTATGCATCTTCACGTTTGATCAAGCGGAGGGTCCGTGCACCTGACAAATCGGTGAGCTGGTTAGCGTTCTCATATTTGTACTTTTGATTGCCGTGCCCCCGGTTTTCATGCTCAATATATATCCAAGTATTTTTTGAAAATGGACTAATTCATTAAGCTCAGGCATCAGCTTTATTATGGCATCTAATTTTGTCAGAGACAGATCTGTCAAAGCGGCACAAGTATTTTCAGGTGATGTCAATGAAATTCTGGATATGCCTAATTTAAATGAAAGTATAAACAAAATGGAAAAGCTTTTGCTTCAAGAAACTAAGCTGTGGTGGGATCATACCACCCTTCAGAATTATTTAGCTAAGGACATGATTCCAAGGGGGCTTCGAATTAAAAAAATCCCCACCACGATTTTCTCTGATGTCTTTACTGAAGAATGGAATCAGATACTCAGTAATTGTTCTTCCGAATTGATGCAACTCATAGTCAAATATGAGAGCAATAAATTGGAGGATATTCAGAAACAGATGAATGATGCAGATACAGCTCTTACTGAATTTAAATCGTTGGCACAGTATGATTCACTTGTTGCCAAAATGCAAGATAATGTTTCTAGCTTGGAAAAGGATATCATGGATCGAAAAAAACGAAAATTTGCTCGTGATTTAAAAGACTATTCTACGAAGAAAATCTATGATTGGGGCCATTGGGAGCGAGGTCCCAGAACTCCTAAATCAATTTTAAAACGCAACCATGCTCCCAACGAACCGGTATCCAAACCACATGTCTGTTTTACATCTTCTGAATTGGATTCGTCTGATAATAATCTGAGTGTTTCCTCTAATGAGAGTGTTCATACCACAAAGTTTTTTCGTCAGTCAAAAAACGCAAAAGGCGGGGTGGTAGAAAACACCGACAAAGATCATGTCATGATTACACGCCGAAGGAAGAACTACCGCAAATGAGCAACCATGATAATGTTTTGAATTTATCAGTACGAGACTTTACTAAAACGCAATTAGATGTTTTGTCCTTAGGTCTGAATTTTGTGCCCGATCAGAATTTCAATCTTTTTGCTACTATTTTGGACGTCAACAAGTTTATACGAGACCTTACTATTAAAAAGCATTTTTTGAATCAATCCGATGAAGCTCCTTTGCAGGAGTCGTCTGCATATACAAATGAATTTATTGATTTGTCTTTTAAAGAACAAGTATCTCTCAACACTTTGTTCAGCCTTTCTACTCATCCCAATGAGAATATCACTGATATTATTCATGCACCTGCATTTAAAACCAAGAATCCCTCCTTTTATCCCATTCAATCTAGACCGGACTGCATGAATAAATATCAGGAGGTGATAGAAAGGGACCTAAAAATTCTACATGATAGGGTTAAAAGGGGTGGCAGTAAACCTCATTCCAATCTTACAAAAGCTCAGAAAATTGCATTGGATGAGATTAAAAGTATGTCTGATATAATAATTAAGATGTCAGATAAGGGTGGTATGGTAGTTATCCTGAACAAGAAGGATTACCAGTTTCAAATCATGTCTCTTTTATCTGACAGTGATGTATATGAAAAACTCTGTACAAATCCCACAGATAAATTTAAAAGTGAAATTATTCAAATTATCAATGAGGGTCTCAGTCTTGGTATTTTAACCAAAAAACAAGCTGATTATCTCATAGTCTCTCATCCTATTATCCCTATCATGCATGGTCTCCCGAAAATACATAAGGATATGACAAATCCCCCTATCAGACCCTTTGTCTCAGGAATTGGATCTCTAAATGAGCACCTGGGAGAATGGGTTGACACATTACTTCAACCATTAGTACAAATCACTCCTGGTTATATTAAAGATTCTAAAGAAGTGTTGAGAATGTTTTCCAAGAAGGTTTGGTTGAAAGAATACACTTGGTTATGTTGTGATGTAACATCTTTATACACTTGTATACCTTATCATGTTGCTATGATAGCGCTGCAGTTTGTCTTAACAAGATTCAGTAATTATTCCCAGGACCTTATTAATTACATTTTACAAGTCATTCAATTTTTATTAACTCACAATTTTTTTTCATTTGACAAATTTTTTTTGCAAAAATCCGGCGTGGCGATGGGTGCGAAATTTGCACCATCCCTAGCTAATTTAGTTATGTCTTATTGGGAATATTTTTTCATTTTTTCAGCTTCCAATCCTTTCACTGATTCAATTGCTTGGTATGGCAGGTATATCGATGATTTACTCATTATTTGGAGTGGTGATGTACCTGCCATATCCGAATTTATTGATTACATTAATTCCAATTCCTTTAATTTACATTTTACTCACAAATTTCATTGTAACACAATTTCTTTTTTGGATCTTGATTTATATGGGGTGCATGACTCTGTTATCATAACCAAAACGTTCAGCAAACCTTGTGCTGGTAATTCTATTTTGCATGCAGCAAGCAGCCATCCCAAACACACTATTAAATCGATTCCCCTTGGTGAATATGCTAGAGTTTTGAGAAACTGCAGCGATCCTATAACTTTAGAGATGGAATTTAATTGTGTGGATAAGAGATTAAAAAACAGAAATTATCCCAAATGGTCCTTAAATAGAGCACGCACAATTGTTAATAACAAAACTAGAGAGGATCTTATTAGTGGAGTGCGACAACACAAAAATAATCTTGCATTGAAACCTTACTTTTGTGCTCAATACAGTCCACAATTTGGGGACATTAAGAATATCATTTTGAGATCGCTACCTATATTGTATGAAGATTAGGGTTGAGCATTCCGATACTGCTAATATCGGGTATCGGCCGATATTGGCTGTATCGGAATTCCGATTCCGAGTTCCGATATTTTCGTCTTATCGGATACCGGAATCGGGATTGTCACTGTCACTGTCAGTGTCCGTCGGTCGGGTCTGTCAGGAGTCAGCGGCACTTACCTGGCAGAAGATCTCCGGCGGTCACGGCCTGGACTGCTTCATGGCCGCCATCTTCTTTCCCCGGCGGTCACATGCAGTTTCTCGCGATAACTGCAGTGACTGCTGGGTAATCCCGGCCGTAAAGCAGTCAGTCCGATGACGTCACCGCCGGGGAAGCAGGTAATCAGCTGTGCTGCGTCGCGATGACAGGCTCTGCCTGTCATTGCGATGTAGCAGAGTTGGATCGTCGTGGGACTGTCGTTACTATGGACTGCGTCGGACAGGTGGTATACTGTTGGTTTGTTTTTTTTTCTTTTTTTACAGGAGATCGATGGCGTCGCAGGAATGAGAGTATAATAAAAGAAATGAAAACTGTGTTGTCTCTTTTATTTCATTAAAAGACTTTTTTCTTGCTTTGTCTTTTTTTTAAACATTTAATAACTTTGGGATTAATAATGGATCGGTGTCTTATTGACGCCTCTCCATTATTAACCGGGCTTATTGTCACCGTGCAATCAACGGTGACATTAACCCCTTATTACCCCGCTTGCCACCGCTACAGGGCAAGTGGGAAGAGCCGGGTAAAGTGCCACAATTGGCACATCTTTTGATGCGCCAAATGTGGGGCTGCTGTAGCCTGGTATTATCAGGCTGTTGAGGGCCAAAATCCATGGGCCTTGACAGTCTTTTAATACCAGGCCGCAGCAGTCTGCATTTTACTTGGCTGGTTAACAAAAATAGGGGGGATCCCCATGCCGTTTTTTTTTCGAGGGGATCCCCTATTTTTGTTAACCAGCCAAGCTAAGCAGACTGCTGTGGCCTGGTATTATCAGGCTGGCAAGGTCCATGGATATTGGATCCTTACCAGCCTGAAAAACCAGGCCTCAGCGGTCTGCTTCATCTGGCTGGTTAACAAAAATAGGGGGGACCCCACGCCAATTTTTTTCGAGGGGATCCCCTATTTTTGTTAATCAGCCAAGATATGCAGACTGCTGTGGCCTGGTATTATCAGGCTGGCAAGGTCCATGGATCTTGGCTCCTTAACAGCCTGAAAATCCAGGCCTCAGCGGTCTGCTTCATCTGGCTGGTTAACAAAAATAGGGGGGACCCCACGCCAATTTTTTTCGAGGGGATCCCCTATTTTTGTTAATCAGCCAAGATATGCAGACTGCTGTGGCCTGGTATTATCAGGCTGGCAAGGTCCATGGATCTTGGCTCCTTAACAGCCTGAAAATCCAGGCCTCAGCGGTCTGCTTCATCTGGCTGGTTAACAAAAATAGGGGGGACCCCACGCCAATTTTTTTCGAGGGGATCCCCTATTTTTGTTAATCAGCCAAGATATGCAGACTGCTGTGGCCTGGTATTATCAGGCTGGCAAGGTCCATGGATCTTGGCTCCTTAACAGCCTGAAAATCCAGGCCTCAGCGGTCTGCTTCATCTGGCTGGTTAACAAAAATAGGGGGGACCCCACGCCATTTTTTTTTCGAAGGGAACCCCTATTTTTGTTAATCAGTTCCCTCTGACGTCACTGATGGTGTCCCTGGCTGACCTGAAGTGAAAGTGGAAAGCAATCAATTAAGCTTTCCACTTAAGGGCCCGTCTCACATAGCGATATCGCTACCGAGATCGCTGCTGAGTCACTAGTTTTGTGACGCAGCAGCGAGCTCACCAGCGATATTGCTGTGTGTGACATTCAGCGACGATCAGCCCCCCTGCCGGGTATCGCTGATCGTCGCTGAAATGTCAGGACCTTTTTTTGATCGCTGGTTTCCCGCTGACAGGCACACATCGCTGCGTGTGACAGGCGGGAGACCAGCGATCCGCTGGTAACCAAGGTACACAGCGGGTTTCCAGGCGCGGGGCTGTGCCTAGAAACCCGCTGTGTACCTTGGATACCAGCGCCCTGATGCAGGGGAGCTGGTATCCAAGGTACACAGCGGGTTTCCAAGCGCTGCGCGGTGCCTGGAAACCCGCTGTGTACCTTGGTTACCAGCGGATCGCTGGTCTCCCGCCTGTCACACGCAGCGATGCGTGCCTGTCAGAGGAAAACCAGCGATCAAAAAAAGGTCCTGACATTTCTGCGACGATCAGCGATACCCGGCAGGGGGGCTGATCGTCGCTGAATGTCACACACAGCGATATCGCTGGTGAGCTCGCTGCTGCGTCACAAAACTAGTGACTCAGCAGCGATCTCGGTAGCGATATCGCTATGTGAGACGGGCCCTTAAGCGATGTTACCCGCAGTGTCGCTGTCCCAGATCGCTGCCTGAGCTGCCTGTTTGGCAGCTCAGCAGCGATCATGTAGCGATACACCAGCGATCCTGACAAGTGCATATCGTTGTCGGGATCGCTGGTGTATCGTTATGTGACACCCAGCCTTTACTCTCCTGTCAGGCAGGAGAGGAACTCATTCATTTGGGGTTTACTGTGAGGCTGCAGCATTAGCTGCGGTCCCTGCAGTAAACATTAACCCTTTCTGAAGGATTACACCGTGGGACCTGACTGTGCATGGGATAGGTAAGAATAATTTTGCTTTTTTATTTTATTTTTATTACAGGAAATGGTTTTTGCAGTAAAATAAAAGATGGTCAAAAACATGTGTCTTTATTTCATTAAAATGATTTTTAATTAAAGTGTGTGTGTTTTATTTTTATTTCATGCAATAGGATTAATAATTGATAGTTGTCTAATTGACAGCTATCAATTATTAACCTGGCTTAAGGTCACCTTTCAATAGCAAGGTGGCTATAACCCCATATTAACCCATTCGCCACCGCTACAGGGCAATGGGAATAGACGGGCAAAGTGCCAGAAAGGGCGAATCTAATTATAGATTTGTCTTTCCTGGGGTGTCTGGGGGCAGATGTTAGTAGCCGGGGGGGGCAAAAATAATGGTCCCTCTCTGGGCTATTATTATCTGCCCCCACTCCCTGGCTTTGTCTGTCTGGTTGCGAAAATAGGGCGGGAGCCCACGCATTTTTTTTCAGCAATTTTACACCTCATATATATATATACATGTCATTGAATTTGTGACACATAATATATATATATTTATATTTGTAGTTCATACACTTCTACATAGTATAATAGCCGCTAATTCAATTGCCGTCTTTTGTGAAAATGCAGAACCCGACATGAAATGACACTTGGTGTACATAGGGTTAACCATGTCTTTTCATGTCCTTTGCTATCTAATTTGCACAAACAATTAAATCAGACTATGTGTGCAAAATTTCACACCTGTAGGGGTTAATTAAAGGTGTAAATTCTTAGCAAAAAAGTCCATTTTTTTACAACGAATTTACACCTTTAATTAACCCCTACAGGTGTGAAATTTTGCACACAAAGTCTGATTTAATTGTTTGTGCAAATTAGATAGCAAAGGACATGAAAATACATGGTTAACCCTATGTACACCAAGTGTCATTTCATGTCGGGTGACCCGACATGAAATGACACTTGGTGTACATAGGGTTAACCATGTCTTTTCATGTCCTTTGCTATCTAATTTGCACAAACAATTAAATCAGACTATGTGTGCAAAATTTCACACCTGTAGGGATTAATTAAAGGTGTAAATTCGTAGCAAAATAGTCCGTTTTTTTACAACGAATTTACACCTTTAATTAACCCGTACAGGTGTGAAATTTTGCACACATAGTCTGATTTAATTGTTTGTGCAAATCAGATAGCAAACGACATGAAAAGACATGGTTAACCCTATGTACACCAAGTGTCATTTCATGTCGGGTGCTTCTGTCTTTTCACTGAAGCCGGCTTTACCCGGCAATTAAATCAGAGGATATTTTACTATGTAGAAGTGTATAAACTATACATATATGTATATATATGTCACAATGACATGTATATATATATATATGTATTCTATGTGTGTATATTTACTGTTTACAAGGAAAGAATGGGGTTTTTTTAGTTGCGATATTTTGTTCCCATAGACTTACATGGGACTTCCGGTATCGGTATCGGGTATCGCCGATATTTTAGTGATATCGGCGGTACCATTCCGATTCCGATACTTTAGGATATCGGAAAGTATCGCTCAACTCTAATGAAGATTCCTCTTTTGCAGATATCCTGTCATCAGGTATTAATGTTGTCTCAAGAAAAGCGCCATCTATTGGCAACAAGGTATCTCCAAGCATGTTCAACAATAATTTTTCTTTGCATAAAACATTGTGGTTAGAACATAAAGGATTTTATAAATGTGGCCATAATAGATGTGCACTCTGCAAATATGTTTGTGCAACGAAAACTTTCGAAAACAGTGATAGCACTGCGAGTTATACCATTAATAAATATATAAATTGTAATTCATGTTATGTGGTATATAAAATTATGTGCACTATTAGCAAGTTATCTTATATAGGCTGCACTACCAGAAAACTAAAAATCAGGATCGCTGAACATTTGCAAGATATTAGAAATGTCTCTACAAATCGCAATATTTCTGCTGCTGCTAAACATTTTATTTTCCAGCATGCCCGCAATGTTTCTTCCTTACAAGTAACAGGAATTGAAAGTGTTAATTTGTCTGCTTGAGGTGGAGATGCACGTCAGCGACTTCTGACACGTGAAGCTTTCTGGATTTTCAATTTACAAACCAGACATCCGCATGGTCTCAACAAAAGAAACAAATTGATGTTCCATTATTAATTTTATATTTTTTTCATTGATTTTATTTGTAGAATTGTATTCCCTTTTTTTTTTTGTATATTTGTTTTGTGTAATTGCTTAAAGGACCTTTCACAAATCACATGACATTTTTCCTGATCGTGATTGGTCTTTTTCTGTCTTAAATATGTGACTGTGTTAGAATATGTCAGCTGTGATAAAGATCCTTGTGATCGAAACGCGTTGCCTTGTCCTGAGCTTGTCCAGGAGCATGTCATTATTCATGTTTTTTACAAATCAATAAAGATGAAGATTTTATTGGAGCTGGATCCCTTTTTCCTTCCTTTCGTTATGCATCTTCACTAGGGTTGAGCGATACTTTCCGATATCCAAAAGTATCGGAATCGGAATGGTATCGCCGATATCCAAAAAATATCGGCGATACCCGATACCGATACCGGAAATCCAATGTAAGTCTATGGGAACAAAATATCGGAATTAAAAAAAACCCATTCTTGCCTTGTTGGTTAATTGTACATGAAGGAAAACAACAAAGAGTAATGTACAATGTATTGTGGAAGGTTGAGGAGACATTAAAGGCATAGATGTTTAACCCAATCAAATGGAATAGCATAAATATTTTTTTTTTTAAAGATGTTCGGATTGACGAAGAAATTGACAATGTTGTTAACGTTTTTTCTATTTTGGCAAATATGTATATTTCACAACTTCCATGCTCTTCACCTTTTTAACTTTTCACACACTTTCTCCTTCATAACCTTCAGCAGCATCATCTTTTTCATCAAATTATTCTTCATCTTCACCTTCTTTATCTTCTTCTTAAACTTCTTGCTATTCATCTTTTTGTTAACATTACTCATATTCTTCTTATTAAACTATTATTCTTATTCATATTGTACTTCATCTTCTTCATCATATTCTTATTTGTGACAGAGAATCCTGTACTTGTAATCTGTCAAAGTATGAATTTTTCATCCTTCCGTTCTTGCTGTCACAAAAGATTTAAATTACAACAGTATTTGTCCGTGTTCAGTTTAGCCTGCAGCAGCAGGCATTTTCCAGGGGCACCACGAGGAGGAACGGACTCACCCCCATACACTGCTTAGTCTTCTTCTGCTTAGAATTTAGAGCATATATTTTGCTCTTCATTTTGGTCTTATACTTCATGTTCTTCTGCTTTTTGATCTTCTGCTTATTGTTCTTAAGTCTCTTGTTCTGTATCTTGTAGTTTGTCTTAACCTTCTTAGTCCTGTTTGGTAATATTTTATTTCTTCTTTGTGATGGTGTTTAGGCTGGTTGGCTTGATGCTCGTCGTCCTTGTGGTCGTCATCTTCTTCGGGGTGGTCATCAGGGTCGTCGTCTTCATTGTTGGAGATCCAGAGTGATTACCCAAAAAAGCATTGAAAAAATCTTCAATTTGTAAATGTTGCAGAAGGTACAAGAGTCAATGCAAGTAATGAGGACCAGCTGACTGTGCTGGAACCCGGAGGGGCAGCAGAAGGCAAAGAGCCAATGGCACAACCGAGGACCAGCTGACGTTACTGGGACACGGTTACTAAGCAGGAGGTACCTGTGCTCCAAAGCACTACCAAGGACCAGCAGACATTGCTGGAACTCGGATACCGAGATGGAGGCACCTAGGCCAAAGGCACTGCGGAGAACCAGCTGACGGTACTGGAACCCGGACGGTAGCAGAAGGTACCCATGGAAATTTAAGATGACAGGCCGCGAGCCGCCGCATTTACCGAATCCCACAGTACTACAGTGGTGATGCCCTATTGTCACAACGGAAACAGCCTTTATTTGCATATCCCGCAGCACACATAGGAAGCACCTAAACTCCAAGCACCATAGAGTCGGCTAACCCGACCGCAACACGACAGGACAACTTATTGGAGGCTAAGTGACGTTTACACTGACAGGAAACAGATGGCGTGCTGTAACCAGTCTGGGCAGGAGTGAGTACCCGTGCCATGACACTTCCGAGCAACAACTGGCGTGTTGAAGCCCAGGGATGAGAAGACAACAGGTGGAGGCAGCAGGACTTTTTGCCGTACACACAGCAGGGGAACAGCTGACATTACTGAACCCCAGTAACAGGAGCAAGTGTTCACTGTGCTACAGCACTTCCGAGCAACAACTGGCAGTGTTGTAGCCCAGGGATGAGAAGAGAACATGGTGGAGGCAGCAGGACTTTTTGCCGTTCACACAGCAGGGGAACAGCTGACATTACTGAACCCCAGTAACACAGGAGCAAGTGTAGACTGTGCTAACAGCACTTCCGAGCAACAACTGGCGGTGTTGTAGCCCAGGGATGAGAAGAGAACATGGTGGAGGCAGCAGGATTTTTGCCGTACACACAGCAGGGGAAAAGCTGACATTACTGAACCCCAGTAACACAGGAGCAAGTGTAGACTGTGCTAACAGCACTTCCGAGCAACAACTGGCGGTGTTGTAGCCCAGGGATGAGAAGAGAACAGGGTGGAGGCAGCAGGACTTTTTGCCGTTCACACAGCAGGGGAACAGCTGACATTACTGAACCCCAGTAACACAGGAGCAAGTGTTCACTGTGCTAACAGCACTTCCGAGCAACAACTGGCGGTGTTGTAGCCCAGGGATGAGAAGAGAACATGGTGGAGGCAGCAGGACTTTTTGCCGTTCACACAGCAGGGGAACAGCTGACATTACTGAACCCCAGTAACACAGGAGCAAGTGTTCACTGTGCTAACAGCACTTCCGAGCAACGACTGGTGGTGTTGTAGCCCAGGGATGAGAAGAGAACATGGTGGAGGCAGCAGGACTTTTTGCCGTACACACAGCAGGGGAACAGCTGACATTACTGAACCCCAGTAACACAGGAGCAAGTGTTCACTGTGCTAACAGCACTTCCGAGCAACAACTGGGCGTTTTTTTGTAGCCCAGGGATGAGAAGAGAACAGGGTGGAGGCAGCAGGACTTTTTGCCGTTCACACAGCAGGGGAACAGCTGACATTACTGAACCCCAGTAACACAGGAGCAAGTGTTCACTGTGCTAACAGCACTTCCGAGCAACAACTGGCGGTGTTGTAGCCCAGGGATGAGAAGAGAACATGGTGGAGGCAGCAGGACTTTTTGCCGTTCACACAGCAGGGGAACAGCTGACATTACTGAACCCCAGTAACACAGGAGCAAGTGTTCACTGTGCTAACAGCACTTCCGAGCAACGACTGGCGGTGTTGTAGCCCAGGGATGAGAAGAGAACATGGTGGAGGCAGCAGGACTTTTTGCCGTACACACAGCTGGGGAACAGCTGACATTACTGAACCCCAGTAACACAGGAGCAAGTGTTCACTGTGCTAACAGCACTTCCGAGCAACAACTGGCGGTGTTGTAGCCCAGGGATGAGAAGAGAACATGGTGGAGGCAGCAGGACTTTTTGCCGTACACACAGCAGGGGAACAGCTGACATTACTGAACTCCAGTAACACAGGAGCAAGTGTTCACTGTGCTAACAGCACTTCCGAGCAACGACTGGCGGTGTTGTAGCCCAGGGATGAGAAGAGAACATGGTGGAGGCAGCAGGACTTTTTGCCGTTCACACAGCAGGGAACAGCTGACATTACTGAACCCCAGTAACACAGGAGCAAGTGTAGACTGTGCTAACAGCACTTCCGAGCAACAACTGGCGGTGTTGTAGCCCAGGGTCAAGGAGGATGTTTAAATACTATATCAAGTATTTTCCTTGTTACGTGTCAATTTAAAATGTCTATACTCCAAACAAGAGAAATATAAACTTTAGTACCATAAGATGATGATTTAACTTAAAAAAATATATGTAAATTAATAATTTCCAAACATAAACGCATACATTAACATGTTGAAAAGCAATGCAAACCACAATTAAAATAGGTTAAATAATCTGCTATACGGTTTAAAATAAAAGCATACAAGTACACATCAGAATCCATTAATGATGGGTAAGTAACAGTATGTACACCATTTTTATTGTGTAGACAATGAATGGCTGACTTAAAAACATAATCAGCATTACAAGTTTTCTTTGACATTCATAAAACTTTACATTTGGTGAATAATATCACTAAAATTTTTAAAAAAATATAAAAAATTTCCATCATGTAATACTGATAATATGTGCCAATCATTTATATTAACAAAACAAAAATTTAAAAAGTGCATAGTGCAGAGTGAAAACAGATATTTATGCCTGACTGTGGACTTGCAAGCATGACAACGGATAGATAAGGTATATATAGATGAGACTGCATAGCCACAGATGGTGAATGGCGATGTAATACTGTACCTCAATAAAGTGTGCGTTACTACTACATACTTTTTGTTATATAGCTTTATAAAAGGTTACGTGCATGTATGGTTGCGCCTTTGTTTGGACGCACAGACTGGCTTCCTGCTGTGACGCGTTGGGTATTGGAGCGTCTGTACGTCTTATGACGCAGACTAACATTCACGGTGCGCATCGTTCATCATCGCAAGCGTACCGACAACACAAAGGCATTGTCATGACTGCTTTACTCAGTAAACATGCACCTATGATGAAACATACACGCATGTGCCCTATTACATAACAAGCTACAAGAAAAACGAGTGTGAGGTGTGACACAGCTGTTTTGTTAAGGTACAGTATTATATCGACATTGCACAGATGTCGCTATTCAGTCTGATAAATATATATCATTCACGTATTCTATCAGTTGTCGTTCTTTCAGCACCACTTATAGGTATATATTTTGCTATTGTGACTATGCACTATTGACTTTACCAAGGTAATGCATGATTTTTGTTAGCGATTATCATGTTTACATGAAGGACCTTTATGATATGGGCTGTTAACTTTCTAATCAAATATGTATTTTTTAAAATTACACAAATATAAGTAATGTTGAAGAGGACTATTCCTACATGCATTGTTTGCACAATATTACAGGTGTACATCACGTCCCTTAATCAACATTGGATTATTATATTTACTTGTATGCTTTTATTTCAAAGGCAAGAACACTGAAGTATAACCTTCGGACTGCAGCAGTTGTCAAAGTTCAACCCACATTATGCACTTCCAACATTGCAGCATTTGAGTCATCATGATGTGAGTTGGATTTGCCTAAGCTATGGAGTGACAAGGTTGACCATCAGTATCCTATAGCATAAGTAGGCTTTTGTGTTTGCATTTGTTTTCGACATGTGCATATCTGTAATAATATGTCACAATTATTTTGTTACAGATTTGTGACAAAGACAAATCATTTTATGGTTTGAAAGTTAACGTTTCAAATGTTTACAGCTTAGAAATCAGGGTGTAGCCTCATATCTATGTGTAGCACTAGACACTTTGAGATGTCATGTTTTTTTCACCATGATTAGGTAGCTAGCAGTAATTTTTGCCGGACACACAGCAGGGGAACAGCAGGCGTTACTGAACCCCACAAACACATCAGCGATTGTTTTCATCTGTGCATCTAACACTTCTGAGCAGCAACTGGCGCTGTTGAAGCCCAGGGTCAAGGAGGGTGTAGGCAGAGGCCTAGTATGAGACGTTTGAAGTTGAAGTTGTAGTTAGCAGCAGTAATTTTTGCCAGACACACAGCAGGGGAACAGCAGGCGTTACTGAACCCCACAAACACATCAGCTATTGTTTTCATCTGTGCATCTAACACTTCTGAGCAGCAACTGGCGCTGTTGAAGCCCAGGGTCAAGGAGGGTGTAGGCACAAAATATTGAGTTATTGCCTTGTTACGTGGCCATTGCAAATGTATGTACTTAAAACAAGAATAAATGAAGTTTTACTAGGACAATAAAATGATGAATTTCAATTCCATGAATAGAAAAATATTTATACTTGAGAGTCCTCTGTGGTTGATAACGTTTAATGGCTAACTGAAAATATGGTAACAAATTCAAAGCTTTCGAGACTACTCAGGTCTCTTCATCAGGCTAAGACTAAAAAAAAAAATGAAGAATCACATATTTCTACACACAACAGGACACAGGAATAGGTAAGACAAGTGAGGGTAGACCGGCCAAAAAATGAGAACAAGGATGAATTATCAGCGCCACACGATAAGTCAAAAAATAATGGATTTACCTGTTGCAAAACACTTTTGTATGCCCGGTCATAGCATGATGGATATGGAATTACTGGTATTAAAATATAAATTCAAATATGAGAAAGATATAAAGGTTTCAGAATATAAGCTCATCATGACCTTTGACACTGTTAGTGATGGAATGAATAGATCACACGGATTTATGTCATTCTATATCAATTAAGGAATCTGCGTCTCTGCCCTTCCAGGGGCATGAAAACACAAAACCAGACCCCAATCAGAGGGCAATAAAACTTTCTATCCTTATCTAGGAACTGTTCCAATATTTATGTTCATCCCTCTGTGATAATGACAGTTCTGCTACACGTCACTTACTTGTCTTACCTATTGCACTATTCCTGTGTCCTGTTGTGTATAGAAATATGTGATGCTTCATTTTTTGTTTTAGTCTTTGCCTGATGAAGAGACGTGAGTAGCCTCGAAAGCTTGCAATTTGTTACCATCTTTTCAGTTATCCATTCAAAGGTATCAACCACTGTGGACTCTCAAGTCTAAATATTTTTCTATCTAATGGCTAACACGGTACGAAGATACACATGTTTCCTAACTTCAAGAATAAAAATAAAGACACTGCAAATATAAACGCATATATGCACATGCCAACAAGAAATGGAACAACACACCACCCAAAAAATTGGTTACAAAATATAGTGTTGTAAATTTAACAATAAAAGTCCATTTTTGTATTTATGAATAATGCTTAAGGAACGCTATGTTAAACCATAACATAGTGAAGACAATGGATTTTGTAATCGTCACTCATCATCATCATCATTGCAGTTTAGATGTGACAGTCACAGACATTTCAATTATTTAAGCTAATAAAATCGTTACTTTGTACAGCATGTATGACATGTCCAGCATGGACTCATCAATGTGATGACAATAATGTACGATAAAAAATAACCATTTAAAAAAACATAATGCATTGTCACAATTTAAGTGTGTGCCTGCAAGTGTAGGTGAAAGAAAGGCTACGGATAGCTAAGGTATATTCTATGTCTGTATCAGACAGTGGACAGCCTCTGATGGGTAATGGCGATGTTATACTGTACGTCAATAAAGTCTGCGGCTGCAATCATGCATTTTTTGCTTGGACAGTGTTGAAGAGGGTAAAAGCATGTCTGGTTGCGCAAGGCTTTATCCGTCAACACTACCTTCCTACTGTCACGCGTAGGGTAGGGTAGCGTGTGTCAATTATATGACTCTATAAAATGTGACGTTACGCAGCGTTATTGCGCCCTAGGGACGCCAAAAATACGACAGCAGTAATCATTTACTGTCTAATACTCCACCTATGACCAACAAAAAAAGAACGTTCCCTCTTTAACAATCTACAAGACTAACAAGCATAATGGTTGACGCAGACTTTATTGAGGTACAGTATTACATCGACATTGTCCATGAGTAACTATGCACTGTGATACCTATATACCATTATTAATTTATATCTGTTGTGGTTGTTTCAACAGCACTTGCAGGTATAACTAGTACTACCTATTGTCAGTATGCATGATGCACTTTCTAGATGTAATAATTTATTATTGCACATTATTACCAGGTTTAGATGCTGGCCATTTCATATATGGTGTGTGAAGTTACAGTTGGCATCAGTATGTGTATTTTATAATGTCTGTCATAAATAAAACTCGTGATGATGATGATGAGGATTTTATGATTCGTACATCCATTGACTGCATTATCTTACAGGTACAGATAAAGTTCCTTAAAAAGCATTAATTGATAAGTATGAAATGTACTTTTATGCATTAATTTCAAAAAGTGAACACTATGTTTTAGTTTTTGTTACCATTTCTAATAGACATGTGCAGATATGCGCTGTGATGACAAATTATTATTTGTCCATATTTGTCATAAAAATTTATCATTCTAGGCCTGGAAAACTTCACAATTTCCTGTTTTAAGCATAACAATCAGGGTGACGGCTCTTCCCTATTTGGAGCATGTTCGACATGGGTTTTTCTGTGCATGTGTAGGGAACAGGAGACTTGTTGCCGGACACACAGCAGGGGAACAGCTGGCATTACTGAACCCCACTAACACTATAGCTTGTGTATTGGTCTGTGGACACGACACTTCTGAGCAGCAACTGGCAGTGTTGTAGCACAGGGAGTAGAGTTCAGGTGGTAGAAAGATGAACATAACAGGAGACATGAATAACGTTGTGAACCAGTTATTTAATCTGAAAACGGACAGACAAATTCTGGCAAGATCCATGCCTTGTTCATTTTCAGAAAAGTAAGCCGGTCTACATTATTGGAGGATAGTCGCATGCGACGGTCTGTTAGTACACCACCTGCGGCACTAAAGACGCGCTCCGATAATACACTGGCAGCAGGGCAAGCCAGCACCTCCAATGCATACTGGCTAAGCTCTGGCCATGTATCCAGCTTAGAGACCCAAAACTTGAATGGGGAAGAGCCATCTGGGAGTACACTGAGAGGGAAAGACATGTAGTCTGTCACCATCTTACGGAAACGTTGCCTCCTGCTGACTGGAGCCGTCTCGGATGGTGTAGACATTGATGGCGCTGCCACAAAACTTCGCCACATTTGGAACATACTGGTCTTGCCCTGTGCAGATGCGCTGCTTGTGCTCCCTCTTGTTGCAGAGCTGTCTCCACTGCCTCGACGCACAGAGCTGCTTTGTAAAGCAGTAGCAGTGCTCTCGGCTGGAATGGAGAACATTATGGATTGCACCAGTGTGTCTTGGTACTCCCGCATTTTACGCTCCCGGTTCAACGGTGTGATGAGGCTTTGTAAGTTGTCCCGGTAGCGAGGGTCTAGGAGGGTGTACACCCAATAATCAGACGTGGTGAGAATGTGGGCGATGCGGCTGTCGTTTCTCAGGCACTGCAGCATGAAATCAACCATGTGCTGCAGACTCCCAACTGGCCAAGAAACGCTGTCCCCTGCAAGAGGCGTCATCTCTGCCTGCTCTGCATCACCCCACCCTCGCTCTACATACTGACTAGAGCGTTGTGTACCTCCCTCTGGAGCGATGTCTTCCTCCTCCATTGACTCCTCCTCATCCTCCTCACAAAGTGAACACTGCCCAGCCCTTTGTGAGGAACCACGTTGCGCTGACTGTCCAGAAGGTGATGGAATTTGTGACTCCTCATCCTCCACCTCTTCCAAAACCTCATCCCTTATTGCTTGCAGTGTTTTTTGAAGCAGGCAGATAAGGGGGACAGTCAGGCTGACTAGTGCATCATCTGCACTCGCCATCCGCGTTGACTCATCAAACGCACGCAAAACGTGGCAGATGTCCTTCATAGAGGCCCACTCAGTAGTGGTGAAGTGTGAACGACGCAAATTGCGAGTTGATTGCGCCTGATGCAGCTGATACTCCATTACTGCTGGCTGCTGCTCACACAACCGCTCCAACATATGTAACGTGGAATTCCACCTGGTGGGTACGTCACATATGATGCGATGTTCAGGAAGGCGAAATCTGCGTTGCAGAGCTGCAATGCGCGATCTGGCCATGCTGGAACGTCGCAAGTGAGCGCACTCTAGGCGGACCTTGTGCAGCAGTGCATCAAGATCCGGATAGTCCCTCAAAAAACTCTGCACGACCAAGTTGAGCACATGTGCCAGACATGGTATGTGAGTGAGGTTGCCAAGGCCCAGAGCTGCCACCAGATTTCGGCCATTGTCACACACTACCAAGCCTGGCTGGAGATTCGCTGGCAAAAACCACACGTCGTTCTCCTGCTTGATGGCATTCCAGAGCTCCTGCGCTGTGTGGCTTCGATTCCCCATGTAAATTAATTTCAGGACGGCCTGTTGACGTTTGGCCACGGCTGTGCTCATATCGGTCGCATCAGGTAAGCGTTCACGGGTCCATGTGGAGGTAGACCGTGACGGCTCCTGCAGCGATGATTCTGAGGAACTGGAGTAGGAGGAGGAGTCAATGTGGACAGACTTGATTCCTGCAATCCTTGGAGTTGGCAGAACACGTACAGCGCCACTCGCAAGATCTGTACCCGGCTCCACAACATTGACCCAATGGGCAGTGAGGGAAAGATATCGTCCCTGGCCATGGGTACTGGTCCACGCATCGGTGGTCAGGTGGACCTTGCTACTGACGGCGTTTAGTAGCGCATGTTTAATTTTTCCCTCGACATGCTTTTGCAGACCAGGGACTGCTTGCCTGCTGAAATAAAATCAGCTGGGCACATTGTATTGTGGGACTGCCAATGCCATAAAGTTACAGAAACTGTCAGTCTCCACCAGCCTGAATGACAGCATTTCAAGGGACAGGAGTTTTGCAATGCCAGCATTCAGAGCCTGTGCTCGTGGATGGTTTGCCGAGTATGGCCGTCTTTTATCCCATGCCTGTGCTACCGATGGCTGTTTTGTGGTCTGGGAGTGTGAGGATGACAGGGAACTTGCAGCTGTGGGTGGAATAACACTGGGTCTCTGGACAACAGTGACAGAGGTTCTTCCATGGCGATCCTGTGAGGAAGCCGAACCAGCTGTGTGTGAGCTGGAGGAAGAGGCTCCAACACGAGCTGAAGATGTAGGTGCTGCTGTAGGTTGGCCTACATCTCCAGTGTGTCTTTGGAACTCAACCACGTGCTTTGTCCGTACATGTTTCCACATATTTGTGGTATTGAGGTTACTGATATTTTTACCTCTTTTAACTTTTTGATTACACAGCTTGCATTTGACATAGCAAATATCATCTGCAAGTGTGTCAAAAAAGGACCACGCAGTGCAAGTCCTGGGAGCGCCCGGTTTGGCTGTTGGAAGAGAACTGCTACGAACGGGTGCCAAACTGGAGGCTACAGGCAACCGAGGTCTGCAGCCTACCTCTCCCTACTGTTTGGACCGTTGGGGCAATCTCTTCCTCAGAGCTGCTACCACCACCTTCCTGTTCCTGACGCCATGTTGGGTCTTGGACCTCATCATCTCCACTACCCTCTTCCAACACCTGCTGCTGTTGGGTGGTCTGGCCAGCACCTTGCTCAACAGAAAATGGCACCTGAGTCTCATCATCATCAGATGCGTTCTGCGGTGTGCTGACCATCGGCACTGGCTCACCCGCCTCTTCAGATTCAGAGAGACAAAGCTGTTGCGCATCACTGCATACTCCCTCTTCTTCACATTCCAGAATGCTGCTTGGCTGGGCCCCTGTTTTCAAGCCAACAGATTCTGAGAACAGAAGCAGAGACTCAGCTGGCTCCTGTACAGAGCTCTCTGACTGCCTGGGCAATTTGGCAGGCGGTGAAGAGACAGATGGTTGCTCAACAGTGCTTTGGTCCTGAGAGGAGGTGGAAGCAATTGAAGTCGATGCGTTGGCTGCCACCCAACAGACAACGGCTTCTATTTGTTCTTCCCGCAGCAGGGGGGTACGCCGAGATCCTACAAAAGTGCGCATAAAGGAACGCTCACGGGGAAAACTGGTGGATGCTGTCTCACTGGGGGCGGCAGCAGCCACAGAATCCCCACGTCCTCTCCCTGCTGAAACTCCACGCCCATGACCACGTGCCTTACTCCCTGCCTTCTTCATCTTGGTAGATTGATAAAGAAAGTCAGAAAAGTTATAAGGCCTAAGTGTGGTTATTCCTCAGAGACTGCAGTGAACACTGCAGACAACTGTTCACTATCTGTGAAAGGCTCCTTTCTGCACTTCTATAGTGTTTGCAACCAATGTATTGGATACGGATGGAAGCGCGTCACACTAATAGATTTGAGTTATTTGAAATGGTATGGAGCAGCACCAATTAGAGAAAAATGTGAAGGATGAGGCAGTGACACACGCTCAGCAGACTACAACCAGCAGTGGTTGAAGAACTAACTGGAGCGTAATCTGCACTCAAAAAATGAAAAGCTCACAGACTACAGTGAACACTGAAACACAACTGTTCAGTAGCTGTGAAAGGCCCCTTTGTCTACTTCTATAGTGTTTGCAACCAATGTATTGTATACGGATGGAAGCGCGTCACACTAATAGATTAGATTTTTTTCAAATATAATGGAGCAGCACCAATTAGAGAAAAATGTGAAGGATGAGGCAGTGACACACGCTCAGCAGACTACAACCAGCAGTGGTTGAAGAACTAACTGGAGCGTAATCTGCACTCAAAAAATGAAAAGCTCACAGACTACAGTGAACACTGAAACACAACTGTTCAGTAGCTGTGAAAGGCCCCTTTGTCTACTTCTATAGTGTTTGCAACCAATGTATTGTTTACGGATGGAAGCGCGTCACACTAATAGATTAGATTTTTTTCAAATATAATGGAGCAGCACCAATTAGAGAAAAATGTGAAGGATGAGGCAGTGACACATGCTCAGCAGACTACAACCAGCAGTGGTTGAAGAACTAACTGGAGCGTAATCTGCACTCAAAAAATGAAAAGCTCACAGACTACAGTGAACACTGAAACACAACTGTTCAATAGCTGTGAAAGGCCCCTTTGTCTACTTCTATAGTGTTTGCAACCAATGTATTGTATACGGATGGAAGCGCGTCACACTAATAGATTAGATTTTTTTCAAATATAATGGAGCAGCACCAATTAGAGAAAAATGTGAAGGATGAGGCAGTGACACACGCTCAGCAGACTACAACCAGCAGTGGTTGAAGAACTAACTGGAGCGTAATCTGCACTCAAAAAATGAAAAGCTCACAGACTACAGTGAACACTGAAACACAACTGTTCAGTAGCTGTGAAAGGCCCCTTTGTCTACTTCTATAGTGTTTGCAACCAATGTATTGTATACGGATGGAAGCGCGTCACACTAATAGATTAGATTTTTTTAAAATATAATGGAGCTGCACCAATTCCACAAAATCAAATAAAAAAAAGAGTCAGTGAGTGACACGTGCAGATGCCTACAAACAGCGGTGGATGCAGAGCAAACTGCAGCGTCACCTGCACTCTCACACACACCTTGCACAGAGCTGTTAAAACAACACTGGCAAAAGGAAGCTTTACACAGTGGTTGGTAAACTAGCCTGCCTAAAGCACAGTAGAGTACACAAAATCGCAATGTCTAACTGTCCCTCAGAGTCAGCACAGCAGCGTTCTGTCCCTAACTGAGTTCACAGCACAGTGACGCTAAAATGGAGGCGGCGCCTTTTATAGTGCATTCTGACATCATTTCAGCAGCCAATCACAGCCATGCCATTAGTTAAGATGACCGCAGCATTACAGGATGTGCCCACACTTCATAAGATTCCTCATTGGCTGACTAAAATCACATTGCCTCTCAAAGAATTATGGGAACTTCCGATTCCGGTATACGATATAGGAAAAATATCGGAACTAAGTATCGGAATTCCGATACAGCGAATATCGGCCGATACCCGATACTTGCGGTATCGGAATGCTCAACACTAATCTTCACGTTTGATCAAGCGGAGGGTCCGTGCACCTGACAAACCGGTGAGCTGGTTAGCGTTCTCATATTTGTACTTTTGATTGCTGTGCCCCCGATTTTCATGCTAAATATATATCCAAGTATTTTTTGAAATTGGACTAATTCATTATGTCGGGGTCATAGAGACAGACCACTCGTCCTCCAGTCACTCCAGATTCAGGCTATGAGCAAGGGTCGACCATCAGAGAATGAATCAGAACAACAGACTGCTTCATACTCAATACATGCTCCAGAGACTACTATGACGCAGCTTTCTCAGCAAATTCTGATCTTTATTATTGCAAGCACAAAGTTATATAGTATGCATATCAGGGTGGAGTGAGGGGCACCTAAAGAGAAACAGTATAGCCATATATGGATATGTATAGTATTCTAACATCTGGATTGGTTCCACCGTTCCTTCAGCTCAGCTCAGCTCCCGAATGATGTAACTTCTGGCTGATGCAATCCTCTTGGAATTCAGGATCCAGTTACATATTCCAGAGATGGGTCTTTAGCTAAATGCCACGTAGTAAGGAAAGCTTATATGCCACGTAGCAAGGAAAGCTTATTGTTTGAATACACAAAATGGAAGCTAGCTTATAAACGTCATATAAGGTACAAAAATAGAAATATATACATAATATGAAAGTATTAAAGTAGAAAAATTATATTTTACCTCGACAATCCCCCCTAAACACTAAGCTTTCCCTTGCAGGGGTGACCTTTGAGACTGTCCATGTGTTGGGGGAGGGGAGATGGGTTGGACTTCTTCACCCCGTCGTCCTAGGGATCATTCCCTTGTGGAATGCCCCCACACGCTCAGGGCCCTACTCTAACATACACATGGAGTTCTCCCATCTATCCCTAAACTAAATCTCTCATTTCTATTTGTATTTTGTCATAGGGGATTTTATCAGGTTCATCCTGCGGAGTATATTTCTCCATATCACCCTTATCAGTGTCTTCATATAGTAGCGACACAACTTCCTGATGAAGGAAAGTACCTGAGGAGGCGGCTGCATTGGTCACAGCTTTCCTATACATAGATATCACACAACATAGAATTATCAATCCTAGCACCAAAAGCCCTGTTACCACTAAGCAGGCTTGTTGGAGAAATTCTTTAAGTCCTTCAAGCCATCTTAAGAAGAAAGAGGTATCTACTTCTGCATTGGCTTTTATTTCCTGAGCCAGATTTTTAATCTCTGTAAGGGCCACTATAGTTTTACCATTGACTCCAGAATTCTGAGGAATATAAGTACAACATTTTTCCCCTATCATCCCACAGACTTCATCTTTTTCAGCTAGAATCATGTCAATGGCCAGTCTATTTTGAAGAGTCAGTCTTTTGTTTTGGGCCCAGTTTCTCAACTATACCCTGGAAAGCATCTTGACTAAAATTGATATTGATAAATCTTTGCTTGGTGTAGTATATATATTTTATCCAATCTACATTGTAATTGATCTGCACAGTTGGGATGAGAGAACGGAAACCCGCCAGGATCTGATTCTGAGCTTTGTATTCGTCTGGGACCCCCCTAGGAACACCTATGGAATCCATATAAACTTTGGGATCCTCAGCATAACTGGTGTGCAGCTGACCCAGACTCCTTCTTTTTCTGGATATCAGTGGAGCTATATTCTCGGATCCAGACTCTTTCTCACGTGTCTTTTAATGACTACCTAGTCTCCAGGCTGCAGGCTGTGACTCCCAGGATCCTGGTTCGGATCTGGAAGAGAACTGAAAACATTATCATATACTTTCTTGAGTCTTTTATGCAAATCCCTTACATATGAACTTAATACATGGTTACTTATTTCCAATGCTTGGGAAAAGAAACATCCTAAACTAGGCACTTTGCCAAATAGTACTTTATACGGAGAAAGTCCAGTTTTTCTACTTGGAGTGTACCTTACTGAGTATAGGGCTAATGGTAAACATTCAGGCCAAGATTTCCCTGTTTCAGCCATGGCCTTTTAGATTTTTTTTTTTTTTTTTTAACTTCAATATCCTATTTAGTCCTTTTACTTTTACACCGCTTTGTGGTAATATGGGGTGTGGAAAACTTGTTGAATTCCCAGCGCTGTCAAGACTTCATTCATTATTTCACCTGTGAAATGTGTACCTCTGTCACTTTCGGTCACCTTTGGTACTCCATACCTGCACACCACCTCCGCAAGCAGCTTCTTTGCAGTTGCCGCAGCCGTAGCCTTGGCAATCGGGAAAGCCTCCGGCCAACCTGAGAATAAATCAAAAACACACCAACACGTACTCCCATGAACCTGATTTTGGCAGCTGAATATAATCAATCTGCAGTCTCTGGAAAGGATAGAAGGGCCGAGGGTGTGTTTGGGTGGTGTCTTGACTACCCTTCTCTGATTATGTGTAGCACATACCATGCATCCCTGGATCAAACCTTCTATATAGGTGGAAAAGCCTGGTGCCTCCCAATGCTTCTGCATCACACTCATCACAGCAGTTTTGGACTGGTGGGTTGGCCCATGTAACATCTGGGCGACCGCAGGGTACAACACTCTTGGAAGGCATCGGCGCATCCCTCTTCCCCATACCCCAGTTGCTGCATTCAGACATGCACCTTCTTTTTCCCACTTTTCTACTTCCTCCTGGCGCACCTGAGCCTGCATCTGGGCTAAGGCATCCTCCGACACAAAGAGATTTTTGGGAGCGCTTACCTGGTGCATCGTTACCCCTTGGAGTGGTCTACTGGCTGCTGTTTTTGCTGCTGCATCGGCCATTGTGTTTCCTTTACTCACCTGATCAGTGCATCTGGTATGTGCTTTAACTTTTATGACAGCTACCTCTTTTGGTAATTGTAATGCATCAATTAACTGCTGGACTGCGTCAGCATTTTTAATGGGATGTCCTGCTGCCATCAGGAATCCTCTAGACTTCCAAATTGGACCCAAATCATGAGCTATACCGAATGCTTATCTAGAATCTGTGTAGGTGTTAACAATTCTACCTTCAGCTATCTTACAGGCCTCGGTCAGAGCCTTAAATTCAGCCTCCTGGGCCTACTGATATGGGAGCATTGGTTCTGCTTTGATTACTGCATTCAGGGAGACGATGGCATACCTGGTGTGGAAGGTACCTGAGTCATCTTGGTAGCGAGTTCTACAAAAGATTTAAAGTCAACATTATGTCTTTCAGTTTTAAACACTGTGGGTAGGCCTGCTGTTTCCTGTGCCATAAGCTGAACATAATCATAAGGAATCTCCTCTCTTGGATCTTCTTTGTACAATACCGTACAATACCTGACCTCCCTCCTAGATCCGAGAGAGGTAACAATGTGACAGGACTAAGTGTGGTACATCTCTGCAAAGAAACATTTGGAGGCATTAAAAGTGCACATTGCAATCGAAGGTGACGTGCAGCTGAAAGATGTGCCGACTGCACCTGGTTCAGTATGATGTATACATCATGAGGTGTAAGTGCTGTCAGTGGATAATCAAGAACGATATCTGATGATTTGTGGAGCAATAGTCCTACAGCATGTACCGCCCGTACACAGGACGGGGTACCCCTAGCCACTGCATCTAGTCTTTCACTGAAACAGGCCACTGGCCTTTGATTGTCACCATGTAACTGAGTCAATACTCCTGCCGTGTGTCCCTGCTGTTCGTGGAGATACAGGGTGAATGGTAGTTCATAGTTGAGAGTTCCTAGCGCTGGAGCTGCCACAATCCTGTTTTTGAGGGAATGAAAACAGTCTATACCTTCAGGAGTTAGTTTAAAAAGCACAATGGTAATAGTCATAGAGAGGCTGCATGAGAATTGACACAGCACGAATCCACTGCCTGCAGTAGAAAATCAGTCCAAGAAATATCCTAAGAGCGGCAACATTAACAGGCATAGGAAAGTTCTGTACAGCTTCTTTGCGAGCGCTGGTCAGATGTCGCGCCCCCAGTGTAATGCAATGTCCCAAAAAGATAACTGAAGATTTACAGAATTGCAGTTTATCCTTTAACGCTTACAACCTGCTTGGTACAAAAACAACATATTATAAAAATAACATTGGCAAAATCAATAACTGTAAACTAAGCAGCATCCTGAGATATCTGGAACAAAAGTGTATATATATATTGTACCAGCCAATACATAGAGAGTTAAATCTCGTAGCCGAAGGGGAAGCTGAAGGTTGGAATTTGTACTGTCAAGGCCATTGATAAGGGACCTCACTCTTAGCTGCAGAGATGCCGAAGGTGGGGGCTAGGTTTTAACTAAAACACCCCTTGTTACCAGTTTCTGCATCTGCTGAGCAATAGTCCTTTCTTGAGCTAAACTAAGAAGATACTGTCTCTGTTGGGGCAGGATTGCACCTGGCTTTAATTTGACCATGACTGGCTGCACCCTTAATCTGCCCACGTCTGTTTTATCTGAAGCCCAGAAATCATGCGGTATCACACCTTCTAACATTGAAGGAAATTCATTTGTGTCCTCTATACTAGCAACGTCTAGCGACATGATTTTACAAAGAGTGCTCTGCTTCAGTCCTGGTGTCATAGTGACAGTTCCATCAGGATGATACTCAATATGTGCTTGCAATTGTGACAACACATCACTTCCTAAAAGATTACATTGACCCCGTAGTGATACCATTAACTGTGTGTGTACAGTGGTTCCTTGAATTTGCAGGGGAATCTTATTAGTGACGGGGAGCAGGATAGATGGAGAGTTATAAGGAGTCGCTATAACATGGTGGGAGAAATCACTTTTCCCAAATGGCCAGTCCTCTTCTGTAATTACTGAATTGTCTGCCCCCGTGTCCACTTGGAACTCAACCTCATGTCCCCCTGGTAGGTTCACCTGTACTGTGCAATTAGGAGTGGGGGTAAGGAGACAAGGGGTTCATGTGCAAGCTACCATTATCCTATGGGAGCGCCTCTAATTGGTCTTGGGGGCCTCTTGCAGGCGAGTCATTTGCATATGGATTAGTTGGACAGGCTGGATATGGGTTAGTTCTGCAATCCCTCCTGAAATGTCCTGGTTTCTTGCACCCGTAGCACAATTTCTGCCCATCTCCTGGCACACGTCTCCTCTCCCTGTTGTTTGCAGGACAAGTACCTACAGCATGTATCCTTGCTCCTCTTTTTGCCTGCGCTAAACCATGTTGTGCCCCCTGTGCTTTTCTGGCTAGATCCTCTGCTTTTACTGATCTCCAATCCGGTCTACTTACTTTCAGTTTTTCCTTGTCACTTCTTTTTTTTTTTTTTTATGCCATTCATATTAAACTTGCCAGAACCCTCTCATTAGTCTTGTTTTCTTTGACAAAACCCATTTCCACCCAAGTTTTTCTTAGAGTCCAGAAATAATCTTTTGGCTCTTTCCTGAACTCTGTCCTCTAGTGTAACTTCCTTTCTCTGCCTGTCTATTTGCTTCTCACATACTCTGACCTTCGATTCTTACGTACTGTGTCTATTCCAAAAACATAAAACTGTTGCACTCTTTCCTGTGCATCCTCACGAATACCCGACGGGTATTTTGTGTGTCCTCTCTCCCTCAGCCTGCAGGTTGCTTATCTGTAGAATGACCTTGGTGTACAGCAAAATACCATCTCGCTGCTGCCAGCACTTATCTCTGCTTGCTGTCACTGACTTCTGCATTCTTAGATCAGTTCCTACAAATATAACACTTGTATATCTCATTTATCAATCTATTGTATCTAGCTTCATCTGCCAATTTTCCCTTTTTCTGTTTTCTATCCCACATCTAACCAATCATAACAGTTTTCATTCCCTGGGCGGGTGACATAGAGATAAAATATCCCTTTTTCCCTAAACTTAGTGTGTTGATCCCTTGAAATCATTCCTATCACAGTTGAATATTTGATAGAAATCGAACTTAAAGATAACCACAGGGGTTGTAGTATTAACCCAGAAGGTGGGCATACTGGCACTACTGGAGATCAGGATATAGCTCAAAAGGATATGTATATCAGAAACTTCATGACTGCTGATTAATCTTGTCCTTCTTGCAATGGGAGGCGTGAATCCAGGTGCTCTTGCCCTCGAGCTTTGGGCAGTAGGGGTGGACAGGATCACAGAGTAGGGACCCTCAAATCTGGGCTGGAGACAGTCTCTTCCCATAAATTTTTATATATATAAGGTCATCAGGCGAGAAATCATGCACCGTGTCACCTGTAAATTCTGGGAGAGAAGCAGACACTATAGAGTGGGTGTTAGTTAACTCTTTAGACAAAGCAATCACAAATTTGCTATTTTATCATTGGTTTCAAATAATTCCTGGTGCCTAATGTCTTCTGTTTTTAACATACCAGCATGATGGAGTATTGAATGTATGGTGGCCCGAAGGGTGGCCCGTGACTCATTTGAGTTTAGAGGATCATGGACTGGACCTACTGCATGGATGATGATATCAGCGGGAAGGTCCCCTGCATGGGTTGTCAGTCTGTCCAGGTGGCAAAGGGTCATGAGTGTGTATATGAGCCATGCATTCTGCAGTGACGATGGGACCACCAGCTTGGGCTATTAATAGAGCCAGACCCCCTTTCTTGGAGCAGTTGGAGTTGACAGGACTAACTATAGCACCAACCCGATGTGTCAGGATATCACCGTACCCTATGGATAATGTCACTGGATTTCCGTTGCGGTCTGTGTAATGCTGTGAATGGCAGGGATACCAGTTTTCAAGTACACCGGGAGCTGGGGGCCTGACCGGATTTTCCGTGAACCTTACAGAGCGACTGTCCTCTCTGAGGATTTGTGAAGGAGAGGAAGGTGCCTTATCTCTGAAGTAGGGGTGGAATAGGCCCTAGGACCAGGGGTTGACAATGATGGTGGGGGAATGGAGGAGGGAAGAAAAGATACTGGTGCTGCTGGGGATAGTGGTGGCTGTTGAGGGGCCCACCCCTCTTCTATCTCCTGATCCTCCTCCCCTTCATTAGATCCCATAATATCATGGCGGCAGCTTCTGATCATTGTTTGAAAAACTGAAGATTCATGCATTGCAGCAATGGCCGGGTTGGGGTGTGTGAAAGGGAACAATGGTGTTGCATCTGGTGCCATATTGGGAGCTGTGGCCTGCACAGGTGCGGGCGGGGGCTGGTAGTAGGCCCTGGTTGGTATCAGCAAGGGATATAGGCCTGACTGGGTGTGCTTGGGTGTCCCAAGATGGCCGCCGGAGGAGATGGGGTGTTGGTCATTTCCAGGTGTATTAAGATGGCCACTGGTTTTACCAAAATGGCCGCTGGATGTGGGAGGGGCGATGGGCTGGGCATTACACCAGGAGCGACCCGTCCCACAAACACGGCAGGTCTCCGCCCAGGGCGGATTCTGTTCACCACACACATGACAAGTCCAACCTCCCTTTGTTCTGAGATCGGCACCATTATAGGGCGGTGGCCGAGGGCTTGGAGCGGCCATTTTAGTTACATCAACAAGATCATATGCAGAGCATTTTACATATCCGAACAAAGGCTCAGCACTTTCCGAACCTCCTTATTCCATCTACCTCTTTCCAACCCTCAACTTTCAAATCATTTAATACTCTTAAATGTGCTTGGGCTTGATACAAGAGCCCCTGATCTCTCAACTTTCCCTATTCTGTGCGACAAAGTCTTTCCACACTGAAGGCTGAAGCCTGCCTGTACTCGGCAAGCTCATTCTTAACAGCCTTCTTGCCTCCACGTGATTCCATCAATTCAACCACTCCCAAAGCACCACCTCTAACTTGTGGGTTTTGTTTGATTTAAACATGCGCATCATAATATTAACAGAGTGTAATGATCTGTCGCGACTCAGACCACCGGCGTCACTCGCAGGTCACCACCCGTCACTGCAGAGTCCCCCTCAATACACTGACAAGACAAAGAGTCCTCCTCTATTTGTCCCTTCCCTAACTGTGGATGGTGACGTTACAGCGCAGTACACCGTGACACTCTACACAGCACAGAGTCCCCCTCCATATGCTGACACCTGGGCTTCTCCTAATGAGACTTCCCGGGTTAGACAAAGAGTACCCCCTCCATTTGTCCAAGACAAAGAGAACCCCCTCCATTTGTCTCCTAGCAAAATTTAGGTATGCGCACCCCTCCCACAATTCTCTATAAAATGCTAGAAATTTAGACACTACCAAATAATCACGGGAGACAACTATCGGCACAAAAGTACAGTGACTGGAGGAGGAGGAACGTGGTAATTTTCACGAGAACGTGCAGGCATGCAACGTCACTCGGTCAGACTTGCTGGTTCGTGGCGTGGGATTGCCCTTGGTCTCACCACTCAACCAGTCACCCCTCCAGACCCAAATGGACAATACGACAGGACCAAACAGTGACTGACACACAGGCAAGTGGGACGCATATAAAGTATATGATCCCAACTTACCGTGTTCAACGGAGGCTGCAGTCCTCGCACTCAGTCACCGCGGGCACCACCGCAAAGTCCTCGGGACGGGTCCGGACGGGCGGCAATCCACGGCCCCACGTGTTAGGCGCCAATTGTCGGGGTCATAGAGACAGACCACTCGTCCTCCAGTCACTCCAGATTCAGGCTATGAGCAAGGGTCGACCATCAGAGAATGAATCAGAACAACAGACTGCTTCATACTCAATACATGCTCCAGAGACTACTATGACGCAGCTTTCTCAGCAAATTCTGATCTTTATTATTACAAGCACAAAGTTATATAGTATGCATATCAGGGTGGAGTGAGGGGCACCTAAAGAGAAACAGTATAGCCATATATGGATATGTATAGTATTCTAACATCTGGATTGGTTCCACCGTTCCTTCAGCTCAGCTCAGCTCCCGAATGATGTAACTTCTGCTGATGCAATCCTCTTGGAATTCAGGATCCAGTTACATATTCCAGAGATGGGTCTTTAGCTAAATGCCACGTAGTAAGGAAAGCTTATATGCCACGTAGCAAGGAAAGCTTATTGTTTGAATACACAAAATGGAAGCTAGCTTATAAACGTCATATAAGGTACAAAAATAGAAATATATACATAATATGAAAGTATTAAAGTAGAAAAATTATATTTTACCTCGACAATTAAGCTCAGGCATCAGCTTTATTATGGCATCAAATTTTGTCAGAGACAGATCTGTCAAAGCGGCACAAGTATTTTCAGGTGATGTCAATGAAATTCTGGATATGCCTGATTTAAATGAAAGTATAAACAAATGGAAAAGCTTTTGCTTCAAGAAACTAAGCTGTGGTGGGATCATACCACCCTTCAGAATTATTTAGCTAAGGACATGATTCCAAGGGGGCTTCGAATTAAAAAAATCCCCACCACTATTTTCTCTGATGTCTTTACTGAAGAATGGAATCAGATACTCAGTAATTGTTCTTCCAAATTGATGCAACTCATAGTCAAATATGAGAGCAATAAATTGGAGGATATTCAGAAACAGATGAATGATGCAAATACAGCTCTTACTGAATTTAAATCGTTGGCACAGTATGATTCACTTGTTGCCAAAATGCAAGATAATGTTTCTAGCTTGGAAAAGGATATTATGGATCGAAAAAAACAAAAATTTGCTCGTGATTTAAGAGACTATTCTACCAAGAAAATCTATGATTGGGGCCATTGGGAGCGAGGTCCCAGAACTCCTAAATCAATTTTAAAACGCAACCTTGCTCTCAACGAACCGGTATCCAAACCACATGTCTTTTTACATCTTCTGAATTGGATTTGTCTGATAATAATCTGAGT
The DNA here is from genome assembly GCA_033576555.1 of Oophaga sylvatica. NCBI lineage: Eukaryota > Metazoa > Chordata > Amphibia > Anura > Dendrobatidae > Oophaga > Oophaga sylvatica. The sequence continues at coordinate 1,476 of JARQOD010007291.1, read as the reverse complement.
GTTTCCTCTAATGAGAGTTTTCATACCACAAAGTGTTTTCGTCAGTCAAAAAAACGCAAAAGGCGGGGCGGTAGAAAACACCGACAAAGATCATGTCATGATTACACGCGAAGGAAGAACTACCGCAAATGAGCAACCATGATAATGTTTTGAATTTATCAGTACGAGACTTTACTAAAACGCAACTAGATGTTTTGTCCTTAGGTCTGAATTTTGTGCCCGATCAGAATTTCAATCTTTTTGCTACTATTTTGGACGTCAACAAGTTTATACGAGACCTTACTATTAAAAAGCATTTTTTGAATCAATCCGATGAAGCTCCTTTGCAGGAGTCGTCTGCATATACAAATGAATTTATTGATTTGTCTTTTAAAGAACAAGTATCTCTCAACACTTTGTTCAGCCTTTCTACTCATCCCAATGAGAATATCACTGATATTATTCATGCACCTGCATTTAAAACCAAGAATCCCTCCTTTTATCCCATTCAATCTAGACGGACTGCATGAATAAATATCAGGAGGTGATAGAAAGGGACCTAAAAATTCTACATGATAGGGTTAAAAGGGGTGGCAGTAAACCTCATTCCAATCTTACAAAAGCTCAGAAAATTGCATTGGATAGATTAAATGTATGTCTGATATAATAATTAAGATGTCAGATAAGGGTGGTATGGTAGTTATCCTGAACAAGAAGGATTACCAGTTTCAAATCATGTCTCTTTTATCTGACAGTGATGTATATGAAAAACTCTGTACAAATCCCACAGATAAAATTTAAAAGTGAAATTATTCAAATTATCAATGAGGGTCTCAGTCTTGGTATTTTAACCAAAAAAACAAGCTGATTATCTCATAGTCTCTCATCCTATTATCCCTATCATGCATGGTCTCCCAAAAATACATAAGGATATGACAAATCCCCCTATGAGACCCATTGTCTCAGGAATTGGATCTCTAAATGAGCACCTGGGAGAATGGGTTGACACATTACTTCAACCATTAGTACAAATCACTCCTGGTTATATTAAAGATTCCAAAGAAGTTTTGAGAATGTTTTCCAAGAAGGTTTGGTTGAAAGAATTACACTTGGTTATGTTGTGATGTAACATCTTTATACACTTGTATACCTTATCATGTTGCTATGATAGCGCTGCAGTTTGTCTTAACAAGATTCAGTAATTATTCCCAGGACCTTATTAATTACATTTTACAAGTCATTCAATTTTTATTAACTCACAATTTTTTTTCATTTAACAATAAATTTTTTTTGCAAAAATCCGGCATGGCGATGGGTGCGAAATTTGCACCATCCCTAGCTAATTTAGTTATGTCTTATTGGGAATATTTTTTCATTTTTTCAGCTTCCAATCCTTTCACTGATTCAATTGCTTGGTATGGCAGGTATATCGATGATTTACTCATTATTTGGAGTGGTGATGTACCTGCCATATCCGAATTTATCGATTACATTTAA